>JAECUM010047789.1:2500-21563 GCA_016617855.1 Megalonaias nervosa
TCGCGTAAGATTGCTCTCCTACGGGATCTAAACTGGGCTCAGAGCAGAAACTAAGGGTCACAGTGGAACTGTTGTTGTGGAATGTATGCCTATCAGTATCCTGAAAGAAGGAAATGTATGGATTCTAAAATTCAAAGGTCACCAAATATTGTCCATTATAAAGAGGAGTATCATATCCAGCTTGTAAATGAAGTTATAACAACGGAGCCTGCATCTTTTACATAAAGGTGTCCGATAAAAGTTTCAATTTATGTAACATTTCAAAATAAAAATGAAATTATTTGATTCTAAGGAAAGATCAACAGTTATTTAGGGTTAATTATACTTTATATTTTGTTGTCTAGTAATTTGAAATAAAATGATTTCATTAAATTTGTAGTACGGGAGGTCGCGGGTTCGAACCCGACCGAGTCATAACAAAGACGTATAAAAATGGTACGAGCAGCTTCTCTTTTGGCGCTCAGCATTATGAGGTTAGTGTTAGGACTGGTCACCCTGGTGTCAGGATAATGTTACTGGGTGCGACATGATGTCACATGTCTGCGGCATGATGCCTCAGGGTTAGACGTTATTATAAACTGCCACAGTACAGACATCGTAACGATACGACTGAAATTGTCAGTACAGACATCGTAACGATACGACTGAAATTGTTACAGCTACCTTTATAATCCCAATATCCCAAAAATTTGCGCTAAGTTTTGTTTGGTACGCTTTGGGATTAAAAACACTAAAACTTTGTATCTGTGGTTCTATATTAATAAATAAAAATCAAATTCTGTTAGGCGTCATTGTTTGACGAAGAACCGTTATTCTCATGTCTTGATTTTAAAAAAATAAGATCTTATATTTGTTAATATCGTACAAGTTAGTTGCTTTAGTGACTGTGTTATCTTTCGGAATTGTAATACACATAATTGGTTTAGCTTTACATATTCATATCTACGGCTTGAGAGATGGTATGAAAATTGACGAATATGAAGGCTTACTTTCTTATCCTTTATAAAAACAACATGGTACGTATTAAATCCTCAAAAATGACAGGTCATGAAAAATATCCATCTTAAGGCAGGTGAAACTAACACCAACAGAGTAAAGACTTTAGTGCCAAACTTGTGTACTGTCTAATGTCCCGGAAATTGAAAGACGAACTTAAAAGTACCGCCAAAATAGTGTCTTTTATAAGTCCCACCCCAACCGTAACAAAAAGAAAAATGCAAAAAGCGAGTAAGCAAATAAAGAAACAGCACTCGCCTTGTGCCCATAAAAACAATTGAAAACATCTTTACTCAACAAATGAGAGTAAATGGCATGCAGTTAGGGATATTAATACCATTTTATTGTATTTTAATTTGTTAAAGACCATCATATACAAAGTTAAAGTGTAACAAATAAAGCAGAGGTATTAGATAAAAGTAGAATGTAAGAAACATTGTGTTTTCAAATTAATCTAAAAGGTATTAACTTACAATCTAATTGAAAAAGCTGTAAGTATGGCGACGTTGCAAAATATTATCATCGCCATTAGACAATTATACTAGGTCACGTGACTGGACATAAACAATCATAAAGACCATTTTGCACATATTTATGTTTTCAAAACATTTATTGTTTCCAGTGTTTTACGTTCATTATTCTTCGCATAATGGTTTTTGTTCACACGAATCCTTGACATTTTGATAGATTCAAAGCTGTTTGATTGGGTTTCAAAACAAATGTTGACATGAATCACGAAAGCAACGTAATTACCTATATTAATTGTTGATCTAAAATTTAATACTAATATATCTTAACCAAATAAATTCAATTCTGATCTTCTAATGCTCTGCACCTTAAATGTCATCACAAAATTCCAGATGAACATTGTTCATCATATGGACAAATTGGGTCAGGAAAAGAGGTCGTCCAATAATAATAATAATAATAATAATAATAATAATAATAATAATAATAATAATAATAATTGTAATAATAATGTGGATTTAGTACATCACTTAATCTTTATAAGTTCTAAGCAGTTTACAATATTTAATGATTTGTAGCAACATATACAACGATAAGATTACAAAAACAAACACCATGAAATTAGAACACAAAACCATGCTGACAATAACTAATGAAGTAAACATGTATATAGTATTAGGCTGCCACCACTTATAAGGAACAGTGGGAAAAACGAGGTGAGATGAAGAGGCGAACTAATACAAGAGTGAATATAATAGATCAGACTAATGTTTCTTAACAGGAACCTGTTTTACTCTACAATTCTGGAACTACTGCATAACACACACACACACACACACACACACACACACACACACACAGAGAGAGAGAGAGAGAGATTCTCTGAGAGAGAGAAAATTAAGAAACAACTTTTTGTGTGTAGTAGTGTAAATCCCATAGTGATTGAAAGGACTAATCAAAAATAACAATCGCTATGACGTAGGGGAGCTCTGCAGGACTATGGCTACTAATTCAGATCTCATAGTAAACCTAGGCTAACACCATGATATGCAAATTTCAATACCTTTACAATTTCTGAGTGCTCTTGACCAAACCTTTGTTCATCTGTATAGATGTAGCCTGGATGACAGCTTCTGAGAAGAGAAAACCATTTCTTGATCTACCTGTGTTTGAAACATATGTTTTCAGTTTCGCACCAATGAGTCAGGTGCTCATTTCACTAATGAGTTTTCCAAACTCAACCCTATTAAGGGACTGAAATTTCATCAATAAAACAATGTCTATATCTTTTCAGTTAAAAGCAGGGATAATTTCTCAAAAGATTCTTTTACCTACAATCTAACATTCATTATCAATCAATCATGGCAAGTCCAACCTATATATACTCTACTTTATCTCCACCCATTTCTAAAATGGATCACATTTTGCCATATCATTGGTACCGTGAGTCCTCCAGTTACACAACTACTGGCACTACTGTTTTCTATATACTTGTCCTGGAACAGGAACTCTCACCATCACTAGATGATAGTGAGAATCGAGAAGTAGCGTTGTGGGATTAAAGATGGATAACAGAGAGACTAGAGGAGACGATTATAAACAGTAAGGATGAACTCTGTTCTGCCTCTGCTATTCTAGAACTCGGCCTAGCGTTCCTTATCTGTGGAAAAGAGATAATGGAAAGGTTGAGGGAAACGGACGAAAAGAGAAACAGGATAGTGGGAAGAAGGAATAAAACGAAAGAAACAACTAGGTCACTGATGCCACTTAACACACAGCTGTGACAAATGTCGATTACCTGACTAGACTTTCTTTACCTTAATGGTTTCATATTAACACACCAAGATAAGGTTTCTAGAATTTGTATTAAGCACTACCACATCTTATAATGGACAGTTAATAAGTTAATAAATTCAGTGATATTTCTTGATAAAAGAAGCCATACATTATTTTAATATATGGTACTTTAGCTATGTTCCTTTGTTACGTAGCCCCCACTTTGGTGGGGGTGTGTTGTAGTGGAAATTTGGTTATCGTTATCTAGAGGGTGGTCGCCTTCGGTGTTATTGCCCGGATCATGTAAATGTTAATATAAAGTGAGAAACTTTTATAGGTGGGATAGATAGAGATCTGAGCAGATAATAAAACAGAATGACACGAGCCCCCGTACATGAAAATAACAATTTAATTAATTACATAAACAACCGTGATAATGCATTACATTAGGAAGATACACTTCTTTTTGAAATGAATCATGCACCAAATTTCAAAACACAAATATACTTATATAAGTAGCCGACCTGTTTTAAATGATAGAATTAGTTCGTCATAGAATCGAGTGAACAATCAAAGTCATTGCCTTATAAAACTTCATAAAATGATTATTTCCGTTTCATTCCAAAATTCACTGTGACTGTTCTTTTTTGGTCCTTTCCATTTGTCTTTACATTTCTCCACTCTCTATACTCTCGCCTCTTTCGGCCCTCGAACTTTGTGTGGGTAGATGGATATGTAAGTATGTGATACGAAGATACTTAGATAGATAGGTACGTGGATAGGTTCCATGGAGCTATTTCATCTTCCAAAAATAAACGAAGAAGTAACCTAAATCTTCTGTCAGATATCCTACTGGGAATAGATCATTACTCCCCTCTCGTTATGTCAGATATCGTTCTGTCGGAATTCAAACAGATACCAAAGGTTATCTGGTCAAGCTAAACATGGCAGACCATAAACAAACCTAGTTTCATAACGTTAATGTACTTCCTAACGGTTATTTCAACCTGACTCACATTATCTTCACCCGAGACATCAGTTCCGGTCGCGTCTCAATTACACAAATGAATGAATGAAATTCATTACACGGCTTAACTACGTAATTTCTAGCAAATACACACATTCAAGTCTTTAGCATATATGAAATCTCACTTCATGGTTTACCAACGTTAATTTCAGTCAATACGCACTCAAGTCTTTATCATACGTGAAATCATCTAAGGTCTGTGAATTCACACGGATTCTCGTAACTTATATCAACTGAAGTAAGGTAAGAAATTCTTAGATACATATTTTCCTATAACAATTAAGATGACACATTCAAACAATTTGTCAAACTTATATAAAGAATATCATTGTACTGATTCATATAGATGAACTCACACAGTTGTATTCATATCAAGAAAATTGATCTACGAATTTAAACAAATAAATTCATACAAATATAAGCAAATAAATCAAACAAATCGTTATATTGATATCAACGAATTACATGAGACTGGCGCAAAATACCTTGTGCTTCAAGCTCCGCTCGCTTCTACCGCCAAAATCGTGTCCGTCGTCTTTCCAGACATCCGATCCCTTGGGTAATTATTTTACGAGTGCATTTCTTCTAAATTCGACCTCGGAGTCTCCTACTTTTGTTTTCACTTGCAGAAAAGTGTAGACTGACTAAAAATTTTGCAATGGGACATATTAAACCCAAGAATTTCGTGTGGGAATCACGCCCCTTATTTAGCGTAACCAATCTTGATTAAATATATCTCCCGCCTTTTATGACTAGGCGCCAAAATTGTAGTCTGCATGACCTCTAAATTCCCAAATAGCTAATTCTGGAAACTCTCAAATCTGACAATTCCGATACAAGACCGAAGTTTTCCCTATTCGTCCAGTCTGACTTGTTAAATAAACGAATGCTTAATTAAGAATCGTTTCTCTCCTAACACAGCCATTAACAGTCCGTGCATTATGGTGATTTAAACAGGCGCAGGTCCCCATAAATCTAATTAATCGTTCACCTGCCCAAATTAATGTGCTCTTCATAGGTCGACAGAAATTTGCATCCTTACGTCCTTAATGTAGTATAATATTTTGAATGATCCCTGAATGATTGTAAATCCAAAAATAAAACTTTTGCTGTACTTTCGACAGGAAAAAAACTGTGACTGAATAAAATTCATACAAATTTCAGTCATTTTTAATGAAGGTGTTAAAATATGCTGATTGAATATTTCTTAGTTTACAAGAATTTATATTATAGTTTTGGATGAATGAAGCTGATCACAACTCACTAAAATCTTTGGATTTACTTACGTCTGAACTATGCATACGGGAGTCAGGGAGTAGTGGCGAAATGCCTGCTCAAAACGAATACAAATACAAAGTGGTTCAGAACAAGTATGAAAAAACTTTTTATGAGCCTCAATTTCCAAGCAGATGAGAAAGTTTATGTTGTGACAATGTCTAAGAGAGTGCATAGGTGTACAGCACTGCAAACAAATGTAGTTTGGTACTTCTGGATCACTGACGTTTCGTTTTGTGTGAAATTGCCTGAGTGTGTGGAGAAATATATATCAAAGTTTCCCTAAATCTTAATAATAATTTGTGATAAGTAATGACTGATTAAAATAATTATTCTTCAAGCAAGGTTTTTTGTGTTGTTACATTTTCTAAATTTACCCCACCCAATGCTTGCACTTGAGAATATCATGTACTACAAATCACACTCAGATTGCAACGGATGCGACTGGAACCCAGCTTTCTGGTCGAGCTTTATATGCTCTAAACACAATGCCTAACGTCTATAATCCCTGACGTTTCGGATCTGAAACACAGGCTCCGAATACCGAAAGGAATTATGGGAGACGCTTAGATTATAAGGAAAGCTGAGATTCTTCTTGACTTATTTATTACTAAAAATGAACTTTTACGTCTATGTTTAGCGCTTATACTTGGTAACTGCAAGCTTGTATTTACTGTAACTCGGGTGAGATGCAAATTATGAACAATTATTGGCTAATCGTTATGAAGTTGGGCTCGTAAATGCAGCATTTGACGAGCATATGTATCGAGTAGGTGGTACATGGTGAGGTACATTTTATGTAGAATGTACATTTTATGAGAGCAACAAGGAACGAAGTTACATCGCTATAGCTGGCAAACTTTTTGAGGCATTATGTAATGTGCTGTAAAGTCAGTCATTTCAAGATCTAAAGAGTACGTTTTCAGACTAAAAGGGGTACTTTATTAACATGTCATATCCACAGCTAACGTTTGCCTTGGTAGCAGTATTATAATAATAGAAAGTAGTGATGCACAATGTTGAACTTTAATTTTAAGAACAATCCAAAGATTTGACTGGGATACTTTTACGTTTCGCATACAATCCAACAATCCCATCTTAAGCTATTTCACGGCCAAAAGGTAGTGCTTAACACAGTATAAAGGTCTGACACTTTCTTTTTCTTTGAAGTATATTGGCTCATTATCGTTGACCCTGTCCAAGAACCTAGAAATGGATGAAAATTGCTTAGCATGGAACAAGAGAGACGAATTTGTAATTGTTTCAATGTGGGAGTGGATTGTCAGAGTCCTCAAGAGAGCAAATTTATGGAATAGCTTTAAGAAAAATAAAGAATAATTAGATAACGGTGTCATTCATCCCTAGATCTGTTCAATAAAGCCTTGCTGTTTAGTTATATTAACGCAATCAATCAGAAAATAAAACACTTGGATAAAAGCCAGCGAATTATTTTGTCAAAACAATTAATTCTGTCCCAGTGATTTCCTTAATATTACTTGATGCGAAGAAGTTGGAGACACGTAGTTAACAAAGAATGAACACTAAGACATTGTTCCAAAGTAAGCATACATGTACACCATTGTCCTCTTCCAAGGAGAATAACTCATAAAATCCTAAAGACAACTTTGTGTGCTGTTTTGTTTATTAAAATGTAATATTCATCTCTAATAAAATATGAATTAAATTATTTTTAATTTATACCTGCTGCAGTATTAATGACTTAATATGCTACCCGGTAAATAGATTTGATGCTAGTTTAATAAAACAAGCATTTATATTAAATCATACTTTCATTGCCAAGAAACGTTACATTAACTTTAAATAAGACTACTGACAGAAAGCAATAAATTGGCTTTAATTACAACGGGACCAATAGCAATGACACGCACATGCAGATTCACGCGCTTTTTGTTACATTTTCAAACCTTCTAGTACGGTGCTCGCTCTGACTCCGAGACTATTGTACCAGGTCCTTATCGCAAATCTGTCACGTATACGGTGCATCTTGGTGATATGGCTGCATAAGATGAAGTCTGCTCAGAATATTCAAAAATTTCATTGGAATTTACATTTTCGTACAGTCGATCTTTCGATATCCCGTCCAAGATCCATGCCGTTCCATCAGCGAACAGAACAAGAAGGTTTAAAGATAAGCTGCTCCTCAATGATTGGATATTCTTCGTCGAAAACAAGTGAATACGTCCAATCAATCCTTGTGCATTTTGTTATGAAAGAAGTCTTTAGAACTATTTAAATAGCTACGAGTAGTTGAATTATAAGTAGCTTTTCAAATTGACAGTTTGAGAATTCCTTTTTAAAAGGTTCGTCCTATTTCCATTTTAGTTCGGTCCTGTAGGGACTTACATTCCATTACGTTGTAACAGCTTTCGATACGAGGATATTGGCATAAGAGACTTTGTTGTGGAAACTTCAGATTACTTCATACATTTAGAGAAACAGCTAGTACGCAACACTTTGTTGATTGTTTTTTTTTTTTTGTTTTTGTTTTTGTTTTTTGTTTCTGCTTTTGTTTCTTTATTTTTTAAGAAAATGAAGATCAGTTTGCAAGTGAAATTTAGTTTTCATTTACAAGAAATTAAGTTGGCTTAGCAACGGACTAAAATGAAGTCACCATAGTGAAGCCAGGTTTTGAATGCTCAATGAAGTTATGTAATACTGTTCAAACAACACTCGCTAGAATTTTACAAACTTTTAATCTGAGCAGCCGAGTGTTAGGGGACTAAATTTTGTGTTGTGACAGATAATTTGTAAATAGTTTATACTATTACGGCTTAGGTCTTGCTTAGTCACATATAACATTTGAAGGAAAAAATGTTGGATCCGATTCGATTTCTATATGACATGCCATGAGATGTGCAGTTGAAGAAAAAGTCAATTTTTCAGACGTCTACCAGACATAGTATTTTGAATGTTTCGCTGGATCTGCTCTTCATGATACCCTTTTGCCTGGAACTGGACATTACAACAGACTAGGAGAAACGTAGGTCTGAAATAGGTCAATGTACTGTGTCTTGCGTAGACCAATTTTCCGTGAATATTAGCTCAAGAGGAAACAATTCTATTTGATCGTAAAACAATACTAACTGATTGTAAATACCTGTCCATAGTTTGCACTTGACCATTTTGATCCTTTTTGATCGTAAACACTTGTCGATATTCTATCATTGCAATTATCGAGTCTGTGACGATTCTGAGAGATTTTGGATTTATTTCTCCGCTGAAATGATTACTTGATGCATCCAGGTAGCACTTATACTACCGGTATGTTCACTTTCCTCGCTTTGAAAAGATGTATTGTAAAATAAATAAGTGCCGAGAGCGAAACATATAAGAATTAAAGTGCATGCAAGTCGAACTGGCAGACAGTTGTGAACAGAGTTGGCTTATTTTCCTTGAGAACAAATATTTTTTACGTTATATGTTTTGAATAACAAGGACAGACTTAACTGGCACGAGAAGGAATTAACTATACTTTCGAATCAAGTTTGTTATTGTAGTTTTAGCGGCAAGTTTAAAAGATTATGGGATATATGATGCCGAATATATTTGAGATGAGTCTCTTTCCCAAGGACTCACAAAGGCAGCCAACCCAAGCTGGCCTGGACAGGAATTGAACCCGAGGCCCTTGGTCCGATACTATACCAACTGTGCTACTGTGGCTGCTCTTCAAATAAAGTAACAATATCGTATAGGTCCTGCTAAAGTTTCTGCATCGAGTAAAGCACAATTTAAGCGAAATTGTATATAACTACGAAATAAATCTTTTTACACTGTTACATTAAGGTGTACGATGCATGATGAATGATTGTAATCATGCATGATACATTAAATAACACGAGCAATACTTGCATCGTTTATCACGCAATACTGGGAAACCTTGTAATTCACGTCTCTTTTCTATAGGTTTTGTTTCGTGACCAAAACCACTTTGAGTTGTCTTTACCTGCTCTATAGCTTGGCAATTAACTTAGCTCTCTAGCTTGACTTTTAACTTAATGGTTGTTGCTGTTGTTGTTCATGAATGTTTAAGGCCAATTTTCAGCACACGATAAGCTATACATGGCGGCCACTATAATTGATCGAAGAACTATGGAAAACCCCAGTAAGAACTACATTCATTCAATGGCGGTGATAGAGACTCCGTATTTTGTATAATTAAATTGAATCCTTGTTTGTTGCCTTGTAAGAAATGATTCCTAAAAAGTACGATCAAAAAATTGAAAGCCATTTTTGACAACCAAATGTAGTTTTCTTGGCCGTATGTTTCATTAATCTTTCGTTTTAGCCTAGAATGCTTTGGGTATGTGTGTCCATACTGCATTTCAGTGAATACGAAATATACTGGTCCGAAACAGCTGCGTAAAGGCATATAAGTGCATTCTTTTCAACAATAAAATGTAAAGCAAAATAAAGTTTTGCATAATTGTTCAAAACATGCTCTTTATCACAATATTTTCTGTACATTTTCTTTAAAAAATGTTATTTAGATTTGCATATTAAAGTTAACTTTTTTGGAAATATGTTTATTCTCGGGATAAATGTACCAGCTTGAGTCTCTACCATTGACAGAATAAAAGACTGATAAATATGTGAAAGGATAGGATAGGAATATAAATGTGACTGTTTATTATATTTAGAAATATGTCATTTAAAAAATAATATCTGATGCAGCATGGGAAACGAAACATCATATCTGTGACTCAGACGTGATGTCTGTAAATGTCGTATATTTTCCGTCAAATAAATGATTTTCCGTTACATGAAAGAGGGTAATTGCTTTTATCGGTTAATTAATATGGTTGGTTGGCAACATATGTAAAATAAGAAACTTAATTATTAAATGAAAACGAACAGGGTAGACTATCAAACATTACCATCACTGACTTGATATGAATATGCTATGGATCGGTTCAACGTCAACGAGAAAAAATCCCAGGGGACTGATACATCAGTTATAATAGTACATCAAAATGGACAAATTGTTCGCAAACTTAAAAATATTTTAACTTGCTGTCATCTCAACGTTAATATAGCTGCATGCTCGAATGGATATTTGTGTGTCTCGTGTATGCGATCAGCACCCAGCTATTTATATTGCTTTAAGAAGGAGTTTTGAAAAGCATCCATGAGAATAGAGAAATGTACAGATGGCGCTATGTTTTAATATTAGGTGTAAGTTAAAGAACTAAAATGTTTATAGTTAAAACTGTCTCCGGATCACAGAAGTCCCGGAAAGCCACAAAGAAAACCCCACTAATAAATGTGTCCTGAATATAAATAGCTAAATCCCTCCGCTAAGACTTTGACATAATTGACATTGACAGATCACACAGAATATAACGTGAGTGGAAGTCAAATAAAGACAAACAAAAGACCCCCTGCTGCAAATAACAACAAACTAGGAATATCATTATCAGATTTACCACCTATCGTGCCCGTCAGAAACTATATACAACTCTTAAACAGACCATGAGATAAGGTAACATCAGAGTCTTTATCAATGATGGTCTGGCCAGACCAAGACTACAGCTGCCATTCAAAACCAGCCAGGAAGCTAGCGAAATCCAAATTCCTACTTAGTGCCCAGACGTCGGTTGAGACAATCTGATTTAATGACCCATCACTAAAATAGTCTATCGCATAAATCGTGATAAGGACCTGGTCTGGCGATACGTATACGTTGTGATAAGGGCCTGAACTGGCGAGACTTGTACGTTGTGATAATTTAAATTTTCTTTTAAAGAGTCTTTAGAATCTCATCCGTCCACCTCAGAGATAGGATTCGAACTCATATTTATGATCCACGAGAGCCACAGTTCATCCTAACATAATTATGTTTTTGTCTTATTTTTAGTAGTCATTGTCATTTAGTTACTTTAGTTTGCATTTTGTGTAATATTTGCTCTAGTTTGCTACTTTTTATAATATCGGTGCCTGCGCCATTCAGTGTTTATGCCTGACTGATATGTATTATTACTATAATTAGTATTTTCTTTCTGGGGAAAATGCTTAGATATTCAATTATATTATCATTCAATACATTATTTTTGTCCATTGTCATAGCTTCTTTCTCCACTCTCACTGTTAAGTTTGCATATGATGCCATTTTGCACAATACAAGACATTCATATTTCTAAACTAGAGCTTCAGAATGGTACATCTGTTATAATTTTAACACTTGTGTCGAAATATGTAGTCGATAAATACCATCTTATGTAACCCCATTTACTAGAAACAATTACTCTATAACATTATCTTCTTCTGAATATTTTACGTTGAAGCTGATAAAAGCATGCTTGGACAATTATTTTCTTCTTTTCTACAATTTGAAAATATATTTATCAATGTAATCACTTAATCTTAGTATAGACAGGTATTTAATAATGTATGAAACAGAAATTAATGCGAACATATTAACTCTAATTGTTTCTGTGGTACTATTTTTGCTTAAAACTTTCCAGCGACACTCGAAATGCCAGCTCCAAGGATACGACATTTATATCATAACACTTTCATGTTCGTATCTTTAAATATTTCAGATCGTCTCTCATCGATAATGTCATCACCATGAAATACCCTTTTTACCATGTGTGATTTGTTATTCATCGCAAAATTTGTTTTGCATCTTTATCATCTTTAGTGTTTTATTCCTTCTTGTCTTCTTCTTGTGCGTGTATGTAATGATACTGTATCACTCATCAAAGTACATTTATGTAATTGTGGATTGGTGAGACGCATCTTCATGGCAGCAACTTATTTATTTCAACATCCACTTGTGACATTTCCACGAAATATGGTAAAAGCATTTCGTCCTAAATCCAAATTTAGCTGCTGTTTCATGCTTTCGTTATGAGCATGATTCAAAGATGCAATGACAGTATTACATCTACATTTTTGTAGATATGTAACTCATAAATGTCGCATATGATAACTTTCATAGGTCACATTAGAAATACTGCAGAAAACAAAATATAGTTACGTAATCACATTTTCACAGATTTTATTGTCCACATTATCTTTAACCTCCTATTTGTTACGTAGTGGCTTAACTTACACCGCGTAACTGGTGATAGTAATCCAAATTTGGGACCAAACTAGAGCATCAGTTAGTAGCTACTCACACATCTCATATAACATGTGAGTTTCTGCAAGAAAAATCTACTTAGCTTTGTCCTTTCTCACCATCTTTCTATTGCGCACTACAACGTTAAAAGTGTTTTCTTAAATTTAGATTCACTGAGTGCGTAATTGTAAGAATTTGATCAATTGGTTTTCACTGAAACTTGGGTCAATTAAATCTATTTCATCTATTGACCGTTCCGTCCAATCTTACGACATCCTACATGCAACGTCTACTGACTGGGACAGTTTGAAACATACAGAAATATCACTGCCAACATGGTCTTATTATTCAAGGAATGTATTCTGAGCAGAATTGATAAAGTCAAACCATCAAAACCTAAATGGATTACAACGACAACCAGAAGTTCAATATCTGAACACAGGAGATTGTATCATTACCTCTTGTAAAGTTTGGTGGCCAGCCCTTAAGGCGTTTAGTATCTCTCAAAATACACAACCTATTTCTTATATTCAACACAAAGTTTCGACGATCACAAAAGCTGACAAAACTGAAGAATATACTGATTGTTTTATAGCGCAAACCGTGTTTGACGAAAAGCCGTTATCTTCTAGACACACCTTTATATATAGATGTACGTGTTCGTCCTACAGTGCTAACACCTGATGAAGTACAAAAGTTTCTTAAAAGCACTCCTCTACATAAATTTCTTGTCCCGATGGTTTAAAAAACTTTAATCTGCCTGAGCTGGTTCAATGAACTATCTCATCCACATTTGTCAGTATTTAGCCAAACTCTTAGCGAAGCCACGTATCACACTCTTAGAAAGAAGACAAGACGTTATTGCTTACAATATCCTAGTTGGACTGTAAGGATCTAAACTCAGTATAACTATACAGAAATAAGCAACCGTTTGTTCAGTTTTAAAAAAGGATTGCACTTGCACTGAATCAGATTCATATCTGCCCTCAAAGCTTTTGGGAATGTTTTGAAAGATTGGGTTTTAAGCTCGCAATTAATTACTTTCAGTAAAATGTTATTTTACCCAATTCCAGCTTGGCTATATTCTGAGTGAATTCAAGCTATTCAATTAACATAGCTTTGACACCTACTTCCATGCAGCTGATACCGGTAAGGAAATTAAAATTGATTTTGCAGCATAAGGAAAGATATTGATAGCTTGGGGCATATATGACCCTTCCATAAATTGAAATCCACTGGCATCACAGAAGGTCTTTTCAAATGGTTATTTCGATATGTTAAAAAGACGAGTGATACGTCCGTGTGTGTTCTTTGACTGGAGTTGTATCAGCTAATGTGTCCCAAGGGTCCGTTTTAGATTTTTTTCCATGCTCGATGTACATAAAACGCATCGGATAGCCTTCGTGTAAATTAATTTTGACATTCAATGGGTAAACATTTATATAGGAATATATTAGCCTTCGTGTATATATATATATATATATATATATATATATATATATATATATATATATATATATATATATATATATATATATATATATATATATATACTCTCTATATACTATATATATACTATATATATATTTGATATTACATATACATCAATACAAATACTTCATCCTAAGCTTGGTAAACAATCACTCAATTTGAATATAATTGACTTGTGTGCTTTATTCCTTCTGAACAGTAATCCCTGACAATTGTTTAGAAAACTCCCCCCCCCCAAAAAAAATCCTTGCATCTACTACTATATACGCTCAAGAACGGAGCTGCGGAAGTCAACTCACGCCAACGCCTTGGAGGATGCTCTAGAACGACTGATCACAGCAAAAACGAAATACATTATAGAATAGAGAAACATGGCCAGGAATTTATGTTTATAATGCCTATTCTAACTTTTCTTAAACTGAGCCATAACAAGTTGTAGCGAGAATTTTGGTACAATGATTAATCATATACCAATAAAGCCCGGTATATGTCCAAAGATTAGATGTATCTAATACTAATTTGATTTAATTTGTATAAGTTTGTTTAAAGCAATGTCCCACAAACAATGTGAAACATTCTGAAAACTGTAATTAGTTGTAGCTAATAATTGGTGCAAAGTCAAAAATGTTTACACACAATTGAAACGAAAATGAAGCTATAATGAATATAGAAAAGTAAATAAGGTATTGTCATATTCGGTCAGTGATGTATCATTTCGTTAAGACAATCAAAACCTGCATGTGTTAGGAAATCATATTTTTTATGGGAATTTTATTGTTAACAAGACCAAATTTTTTATTGTTAATTTGTTAATGTCACATGTAAATTTGTTTATTTTATCATGTGATTGTATTTATCTGTATTGACCTACACAATCATTCATTAACACATCTGTCGGGTGCCGCGGTGGCTCCTTGGTTAGCGTGCCGGATTCACGACCAAAGAGTTCGGTTTCGAATTCTACCATCCTACCAGACTGAGTCAGCCACCGTGATGTATCCTTTAGCTAGGCACTTTACTCCAATTACCTGGACAGTAAATAACCTACCTGCGTTGCTGTGCCGTAAAGCACTAAATAAAAATCAAAGATTTCTAACACTTTGTCTGTCTTTGTCTCTTGATTTTATTCGCTATTTTACCGTAACCTCTCTCCAACTAGAAACAAAGATTTGTTGAGATTGCCCTTTAACCAAAAGTTGCATTTCTTTCTGCTGCATATGTTGTTTTGTTCCATTTATCTGAATATGTTACATGAACATTTTCTGGACCGGAACAGAAAATCACCGGGATGTTGTTAGGCTGCCATTCTAAAATGAGCAGATTAATGGCGTACACTTTTTTTTATTCTGTATAGACGTTGCTGGAAATATCGAAGAGGTCATATCTACTTATAAAATTTACCAATACACGTCTCGAAAACCATGTTCAGCTTATCTTTTATACCTGCAAATTAATCATATTACTATCATTTTAATTATACGATAATGAAATGTATCATTCGAGGAAACTGATTTTGCCACAGTTTCGATAGGACTTTTATAGCCAAAATGATAATATTACCTTTGGAACTACTTCCTTTTCCGATTTTGTAATTAAATCTGCGATTATGTATACTATTTAAACTTATATTTCCATATTTAGCACTTTGCTATTTTCTACTTCCCTTTATCTATATTGCTCCATCTCTCTCTCTCTCTGCTTCTCTCTTTCTCAATACAATATGAATCTTGATGAGGTAGTGTTTTCAAGTCTTTTCACACTCGTAATCATATTTAAGAACGATAGAGAAATCATCGATAGATGAGTGTTAATTACCAACCGAAATTATTTGACCATGGAAATTTGATTATAGTGTTTGCTACTGAACTAGCATGCAAGCTTGTCAAGACGACTTAATATTCATGTTTAAATGACGAAATAAACAAAACAATAAAGCAAAATCAATTATAGATAAACATGCATATGCATGTACATTCTGTACCTAATCACATCTTGTGCACATCTACCTGCTCACTACCTGCGACTGGACCGAGATGACTTGCTTTTCTCCAAAATTATTCCCATGATTCTTTACTCAGTCATGAGCACACAAGGAAGCATTAGTTAACTGAACTTCCTCAGTTAATTCATATCAAGGTTTAGTGCTACTTTTGATACGTTTTTGTGGCATAAATTTACTACATAATTGAATGGAAACACGAGCTGTTTGTACAAGTGGGTAATGCTTGTTTAATTAGTCCGGTCTTATAATTGGTCGTTACTGATATAAATATATATTTTCTAAACGTAAAGCTTTTCCTTTTGTCGTTTTCCATTCATTGTTTTCGTATTATTATTATTACTATTCGAACTGGGAAACATCATAGTGTTAATGCCGCTGATGTAACGAGGTTGAGACAACTCCATCTTGTCACCTACTATACATTAAATTGTCTGAGAAATTCAATTTAGAATTTCATGAAGCAATCATGCAGGAGTTTCTAAAATATCCTTTTAGGAAGTTGAATCATCTAACACCCGCATTAAGCATGTCTTCTAGTACCAATGTAAACAATATGTTTGTATGATACTGGCACTTAGAGAAATATCTAATAGTCGCCATTGTGTCAAACAATACTAAATAAACAAATTTATTACGAACATTGGAAAAACAGGAATCATAATGTTTCTTTCACTGAAAACACCTATGGTTAATTTGGCATTTTCTGATTTTTTTTTCTACAGAATTGACCCATCGTTCTCACATATTGTGATATAGTGTCACTGTCGTTTGTGTTATTAACAACTTACAACAAATTGTACTGTGCACAGTAGAGTGATATTATGACATTTGTGAAGGTTTAATACAACACATTACACGGGGCAATTGAACAGGGCCAGGTATTTAGAATTGTAAGCGGGGATAATTTCTGATTTAAGGTGATAACTGTTATAACAAATGTGAGTGTTTAAGGTGATTACTTTTTATTACAATATGTTAAGTGTGTTTAAGGTGATTCCTTTTAATTACATACGTCATGAGTGTGTAAGGCGATTACTTTCATTACATCTGTCATGAGTGTTTAAGGTAAATACTATTATTACATGTGTCATGAGTTTTTAAGGTAAATGACTTTTATTGCATTATATCATGAGTGCTTAAAGCGATTCCTTTTCATTACATATGTCATGAGTGTGTAAGTGTGTAAGGTTATTACTTTTATTACATATGTTATTAGTTTTAAGGTAAGTAGTTTTTTACATGTGTCATGCTTTTTTAAGGTAATTACTTTGTATTACTAATATTGTAATGAGTTTTTAATGTGATATTTTTTATAACAATATGTCTTGAGTGTTTCAGATGATTCCTTTTAATTACATATGTATTGAGTGCGTAAAGATATTACATTTATTACATATATCATGAGTGTTTAAGGTGATTCCTTTTTATACATATGTCATGAGTGAGCAAGGTGATTACTTTGTTACATATGTCATAAGTGTTTAAGGTGATTACTTTTATTATGTAAGTCATGAGTGTGTAATGTAATTACATTTGTTACCTATGTCATGCGTTTTTAAGGTGATTACTTTTATTACATGTGTCATGACATTTTAAGGTAATTTCTTTGTATTACATAATGGCATGAGTGTTTAATGGCATGAGTTGGTTTGTCTCTAAAATTCTATTACTTAGAAAGTGCTTGCATTAAAACAAAAAATAATACAGTTAGAATTTTCTTGAAAATACCATGTTCAAAGAAAATGAGAATTACGCCTCATCGGCTTAGGAAAAACTATATTTTCCATAGCACACTGAGATGCCATTGATGATGCAACGAGCGCATAGTAAGAGTTATGCACATATCATTTCAGCCAATGTATTGTACACTGAATGTAGTAATAAGGTCATTACGATGTATAAAGAAATTAAATGTAATCGGAAGCGAACCTTCAAACCTTAAGTTAGATTGGAGTTCGGGATCTCCATATTTCCTGAACTGTTCAGAAAATCTATGTGTTTAATGTCCTGCAGTTTCCTCTTTAGACGAATTTTTATAGTTCTGCAGACACTTTCCTCGATTTTAATATCCGGTGACTGATAACACCGGTTCAAACGATTGAATATGCTTTCCATTATTCATGCTGCAGATTTGCGAGAGGAGACAATATCATCCTGAAATATGTTTTGAACTTATAAGTTATACAACGTAATTTAATATATGGACATTTTGCTATATTACGATCCACAATAACTAAAGATTCAACCTCTTGGACATAAATACACCTTTAAAATGTCACTGACTCTTTCCTGTTCATGCAGTTAGGTGCAAAACAATAGGATCGATAGGTTTCATCAGGAATTCTCCATTAAAATTATGTGATCCTTTATTAATTGAAATAGAATTTACACAAAGCGATTCCCACCTTACGAACTTCTTGGTCGTTTTTGTCTATAAAGAGATAATTTACTTTGCTTGTGTAGAAGCTTAAATAGTAGCATAAGAAGAAAAAAAAAACATTTTTTTAAAAATGTTTGTACTCTTATTCGTTTCAAAACTTTCAGAATGTGTTCTCCTCTTGTTAACCGAATTTTCAACATTTCATCGCTGTAAAATGGATTGATCAGTTAATTATTAGGGACATTGTGGCCCGATCAACGCACATAATCCTGATGACCGGTGAATGTCGCACAGTCGTTTGGGACAAAAATGTTTCCAAATTACCTTGCTCTACTGACTTTTGTTTTATAACCCGTGACATTTTGTTTCAAACTGTTCTCAAACTTACCATGCCAGCAGACGACTTACGGAAAGTGATATCTATGAAATTTTAGCCGTACCTGACTTTACCTGATAATAGGTTTTAAATCTATTTTTTTTAAAAACACTCTATCAGTAAACATCAATAATGCCAGTGCAATTTGTTAAGTCATTTGTGGCACTTAACTCTACATCGCACTATAT
>JAECUM010047790.1:0-25026 GCA_016617855.1 Megalonaias nervosa
TAGTGATTCTTTCACACTCCAAACATATGACTCATTCAATTGTTAACACATTCCCAAATGAAAAACAAATGATGTTAAATGCAAATATTCAAAATGAAAGTGAGATTCACATAATCTCACGTAATGTAACCGAGATTGAGATTCACATAATCTCACGTAATGTAAATGATATTGAGATTCACATAATCTCATGTAATGTAAATGAAATTGAGATTCACATAATCTCATGTAATGTAAACGACACTCAAATAATCTCATGTGATGATAGCATAACTCAATTATTCAATTAAAACATCATCAATTGAAACAAATACTTTCAATGTTAAACAATACAACGATTGCACCAAGCAATGACTCGTGACTCAGTCATACGATAACTATTTGTAAAAAGTTGCAAGTAAAGTCAATCGTAAACAAATGTTTTTTGTGTGACTGCGTTTTGTTCTTGGAGTTTCTAAGAGGATTTAAACCTTGTGGTAAGATCCTACAGGTATCTTTAGTTGTTTAAGATTACTATTAGGAATATTATCATAATTTTTGTTATTTCTAAATTATTTGAGTTTGTACAAAATTTAAATATTTTTGTGTTTTTTTTTTGTATCTGGAAAGTGGGCAATCCTTTTTAAGCCGAAGGATGGCAGCGGCAGCTGTGGCTAAGCCCCAAGGAGGGAGAATTACAACTTACTTTCCCACCGAACCCAAGACAACAGACCAAGGAAGATTATTGTTAGCTTATAGAAGACCTGGAGTCCAGGTAATTGACCTTACCACCTTCACGGAAGGAGAGAGACCAAGACCAGCAGAACTACTGCAAGGCCTAGTTGCCATGGGTCTTAAACCCGAGATGATTTAAGGGCTACAGAATGGAGGAAGAGGCATCTACTACAACTTCCCACAAAACGAAAAGATGCTTTTCAAGAATGGACAAAAGTTCGACATAAAAGGCAAAGAGGCAAAAGTGTATAGTCCACCTCCCCTAATAAAGCAATTGGTGGAGAAGAGTATTGAAATACACGTATCAGGACTTCCAATAGAAGTCCCGAATGAAGAGCTGCTAGGGAAAATGGAAAAAAAAAATTCGGAGTAAAGGCCATAAGCCATCAGATGGCTACCTACTGGGGATTCCCCAAAATTCTGACGGGGGTCAGACTGATAACCATGACGGAGACAGAGGCAAGAAAGATTCCAACGTCCTTCTATGTGATGGGTTTTAAAATTCAGACATGGTATATAGGGTGTCAATTCCATCGACACTGTTTCAAATGCGGAAATGTGGGGCACTTGCAAAGGGACTGTCAAGTGCAGACCACCTAAGTACAAAGCAGCTATGCAGCAATAGCGGCAGGAAAGAAGGGACAGACGGCTGCAACTCCCTACCCAAAAGAAAAAGACCGTTCAATAGAGATGGATGAAACTGACAACGGAGAGAAAGAAGTCCAAAAAGAGATACATGAGGAGACTGGACTAAAGCAGACAACAGAAGTAAATATATCGGCAGATTCAACATATAATACGACGGCCAACACCACGGATGAATCAGACAAGTGGCAAGACGCGAGCCAAACTAGCTCTGCGGAAAAGAAAAAGGCAAAAGCAAGAGCAAGAAGATTGCAAAAGCAAAAGGAACAAGAAATCAAGGAGAAACAACAGAACGAAAAGAAGAAAACCTGCTATGTAGCAGATGACATAACACCAAAAGAGAACCAAACCATTGAAGAATCTCTGATACTAGAGTCGCCACCAAAAGGAGGCATAGAAAAAGAGTCCATAACCCCAATTCTAGTTCAAAAGAGGAAGAGGTCCGCTTCGACCCCAAGGACTCCTTCCGAGCCAGAAGTCATCGAATTACTCAAAGAAGCACGAGAATCACAAAGGGCAATATCTTTAAATAGAGAGCAACAGAGGGATCCACAAAAGAGACCTCTGACTCTACAAGAATACAAGGCAAAAAGGATTGCCCACTAAGGGGAATTTTATATTTTGCCAAGTAAATAATCTATACTATAAATAAAACAATGAACCAATTTCAGCCAAGATGGAGGGACCAAACCTCAAAATCTTGACTGTAAATATTAATGGATTCAAAAACAAAGAAAAGAAAATTATAGATAATGCTAAGCTATATGATATTTTTATCCAAGAGACACATGGTCTAACCGAACAAGAAGTGAAATTACTGGAAGAAGAGCTAGACGCTCTAGTAATCACAAACAACTACCCAGGAAAGAAAATGGCTGGAGTAGCAACAATTGTTCGGAAAGCGGCCAAAGGCTTAAACTTTGAAGAAATAAGAACAAATATAGAATTTCAAGGTAGGTTGATACATATTAAACTAAATAACTGGAACTTTTTTAATATCTATGTGCCAGCAGGGGGTATTTCTCCAACGAGAACGAAAATTCATTACAAAAATTACAAATTATATGCAATAATTTATGGAACCTTGCATTATAGGTGGGGATTTCAACTGGATTTTAACTGAGGAGGATAAAAGTGAAAAACTTTCGGACTCGGACAAGGCACTTAGAAAATGGGTAAAGATTTTTATTACAACAAATAACTTAATAGACACATTTAGATGGAAAAACGCTAACACTAGAAAATATACATATATTTACGAGCAAAACAAAGGGAGCAGACTATATACTTTTTATGTTTCTGATAACCAAATTGCAATAATTAAAAAATGTAATATTAAAGACGAGAAAATAGCAGATCACAACTTGGTTGAACTTGAGATAGAATTTGGAAATAAATGGGGGTATGGAATATGGAAAATGAATAATTTACATTTGGAAAATAAAACTTATATAGAAACTGTTAAAATCTTCATAAATAGATTTAAATCAATTGACGTAGGAGACATAATGACAGACTGGGAAAATTTAAAAAAGGAAATAAAGGACTTGACAAAATTTTATAGTAAAATCGAAAGACAAAGAGAAATATGGGTACAAAAATCTTTCTCAGAATTACAGCAAAAAGAGACTCCACATACAATACAAGATAAACAAATAATTAAACAATGGGAAGATTTGGAAAAGAAGAAATTAAATAGTGTCAAAATCAGGGCGGGGAAATTTAGTAACTTATATAACAAAGGGAGGGGATTATACAAAAGACTAGAATTGAAAAGGGGGAAACGGAAAAAGATAGAGGAAATGAATTTGGGGGGAGAAATTGTAAAAGACAAACAAAAAATCCTAAAGGGTATGAAGCAGTATTATACAAACATCTTTAAAACGCAACAAATAGAAGTAGAAAATATAAAGAAATATGTACAAGAAACCAAGTATAATCAAATAGGGATGGAAGATAAAGAAATATATTGCAAGAGATGAAATTAAAAATGCAATTACTAGTTTGAAAAAAGGAAAATCGCCAGGGTCGGATGGACTAACTAATGACTTTTACATTACTTTTAAAAATGATTTGGTTGATATTTTAGAATTGCTATATAATATTTTATTGAAAGGGGAAATGCCTAAAACTCTAAGGGAAGGGATAATTACTTTAATATATAAAGGGAAAGGAGAAAGAAATGATTAAAAAAACTGGAGGCCAATAACTCTTTTAAACGCAGATTACAAAATATTGAGTAAAATAATCACTAATAGAATTAGAAAATGCTTAAATAATATAATAGATTTTAAGCAGAGCTGTGGGGGAGTGGGAAGGAAAATTATAAATAATACTTTATCAATTTCGGCAATTATAGACCTTGTAAAAAGTAAAAATGAGAAAGCGATAAGGTTTCTTTTTGATCAGGAAAAGGCGTTCGACAGAATCGAACATGAATTTATTTTTCAGACATTAGAGAAATGTGGGTTTGGGATAAACTTAATAACTTGGATAAAAAGCAATGTATAGGAATATTACTTCTAGAATAATAATAAATGGAGCCCTGACGGGTGAATTTCCGCTTCAACGTTCAATTAGACAGGGCTGCCCTTTATCAATGATATTGTATGCTATAGCCATAGAATCCTTGAATATAAATATAAAGAATAACACTAATATTCAAGGACTAAAAATACCTAATATGAAAGAGGAATTTAAAACTATATTACATGCAGATGACTGCACCAACTTTACCAGAGACGAATATTCTTTTAAACATCTACAAGAAGAATTTATAAAATTTGGAAAAGTCTCTGGCTCGGCAATAAATCATAGCAAGACTGAAATTTTACTAATAGGAAACTGGCGAGGAAATCACCCAGGTCTCCCGCCAAATTTGATTAAAACTCATGTAAAAGCACTAGGAATTACCTTTGGGCTGAACTCAACTCAAAAGAACTATAGTGAGTTAATATCAAAATTAGACGCACAAATTGAAACTTGGTCGCATATCAGGATTAACTTAATAGACCGTATACAAGTTGCTAAGACTTACCTATATAGCCAATTAAACTACATTATGAACACAACTCATCTGACAGAAGCCATGATCGGCAACATAGAAAGGAAAATAACGAGCTTTATTTGGGAAAATAAAATTCACTATTTAGCAAAAAAATATATATGCAGACCCAAAGTTAGGGGGGGATTAGACCTCCCTAATCTAAGCTTGAAACAGAAAGCGATGATTTTAAATAGATTTAAAGTATTAAATGAAAAACCATTATACCCATGACAAGCTATTAATATTTACTTATATGGATACCTATGCAAATTTAATAAAAATATATATAAAAATAATTCACTCAGTAAACTTTTAGAACCTCCAGGATACTTCAAGAGAGTAAAAGAATTAATATACATCAATAGAAACAATGAAGAACTGTGGAAGAAAGAAAAGGATATATATAAAACATTAATGGAACCCTTACTAAATGAGAAACATGTAATAGAATTAAAATACCCAAACTTAAATTGGGAAATGATCTGGAAAAATTGGGCAGGCATTAAAATGCCTGCTATCCAAAGTAGAATGTTTTTACATCCATGATAGGTGGCTAACAGGAGAAGTAGCCTTCGACAGACATTTAACAAACAACATACCTAAATGTAGACTGTAGTAGATATATAGACTCAAAAGAAACCTCTAATTTTGGAATGTAAAAATAATAAACTCGAAAGAGAAAATATTAAAACAAAAATACTTAGGAAATATGGAATTAATATAAATTCTCATCTTCTATATACAAATGAAATTAATGATAAAGAAATATATGATGACATTATAAACTTTATAAACACAAGTATGAAAACAATAAGGGAGTACAATTAAGAAATTGGTAACAATATATACCTGTGGGATCTTACATATAACAAATACACATAAAAGAGGGGAAGGGAAGGACGAAGGTACGTGGCCAATACAACGTGACTAACGTGAGGTAGGACGGCCCGTACCGACTCCTAAACCCGACCCCTACGAACACACATACACATAGAATACATTCTGTCCTACAATCTATCTATGTTCTCTAGACATACATTAAAACAAAAAGGAGTTCCAAAGCTAGGGAGGCCGGTATCGATCTAGATCACAACCGGTCTCCTGAAGCAATAGGAACTCATAAAGTTAAAAAACTAAGAGGATTTGATCTTTTATAGCCAGCCCATACAATAATATAAACGCAGACACAACAGATAACACAAACATATAGCATACACAGGGCAACATAGATCCTTGGCAAGGATCACTGAAAATAAATGAGCGGTGACTTCCAGTCCGGGAAGAAAGCTCTCTTATATACACTAAATTAGGATCGGTGTTTTAACTCTAATACAAAATTGTCTTGAAAAGAAATTCTTAAAATACCACAAATTGCACATACAATCTAAAGAAAACAAAAAATATATAAAAACTTATGTTTCGGACTAGGGGGTCCCTCAAATGATGATATTTCTGAGAGGGACCACACCAATATTCGTAAAAAGTTGCAAGTTGCATCCGAAACTATTTGACTTGGTTTATGAGTCCATTTGTCAAAACACCACGGTTCTCCGGAATTCCTGGGTCGGCTCACTTGTTTTGGCCCCATCCACCCTTCACGGATTCACCATGCGCACAAGTTTATACATCATCCAGTTCCTTCCTTGTATGGACTTGATTCCACCCCATACAGACATACAGACAGCCAGACCGTCAGTCTGATGTATCTGCATACACATACGCACAGCTACACAGCTCCACCGCTATGCATCCACATACACAGCTTCACCGCTATTCATCAACATACACAGCTGCAATAATAAAACCAAACTGGTCATAATAAAAAGTACATAATTACAATCTATAGATACATGCTACTAACTTACAGGCTTAATAGGAACTTGTAACAATTCAAAAGTTCATTTCAAATCTGCGTAGTGGTAAAGACAACATTTCACACTACGACATTAAAACTGAATATGCTGTACACGCCTCGACAAGATCCGAATGACCAATGTGTCAGGTTGAAATAGAATCAACCTTAAATCCATAGGTGAGTGAATAATAGTCATGGTAAAATACTCATGCTTTTCGTGACTCTCGTCGCATGTAGATTCCGACTAGATACATGCTAGTACAGTCGCTTACCTGGAGAAACAATTATTCACCCCAGGTAACGTTGTACGCATGCACAACGAATAATGGTCAAAAATAGATCTAAGGCAAAACCAAGTTATTTCTCGCCTTATTCTGTGACAGGGACTGTGTCACTGGCTTTGGATACTTCTAATATGGTTATATTGACTGGAGTGCTTTTGTCCATGTTAATGTCAGGGTCATCAGCAGTCACAAGAAGACGTGTTTCACAGGATTTTAGGGTTCTAAATCCATAACTCTTTTCATGCAGGATGTTCTGGTTAACAAGGTTTTCCATTACGTGGGAAGATATGGTATGTTCCACTATTTTTCATACAACAGCAGAGAGTCATACAGTGTGATAATTTACTGGTTTCTTGAAAATAGGCGCACAGTTATCATTTTTCCTGTCAGTTGGTTCCACTGATGTGTCAAGAGACTGTTGGTATATTGTTTCTTCCGTCTCTTTCATGATTGTTATTGGCATTTTTTCTGGAACACATGCTTCCAGTAAATTTAAACTTCAAATGCAAATTTCAACTCCTTTGATTAGAAATATGGCTCGTTGGCATATGTTCATATAGGTAGTCACCTTTACTTGGGATACTATGTGTATCCTCCAATGTGATGTCAGTTGTTTTCAATTGCACTTTAAAGTTACTATGCTCATGGGGTATTGTTTCTGGAGTTTATGTATTTCCAAACATTGTTTGAGCTACTATCTAATTGTGGTTCCAGTAGTTTATTTCTAGATAGCTGTAATAAGATGCATGAATTGCATTCCTAAGGATGTGATGAGGTCTTGAAATGCATGTCTTTCTTCCTTAAAGATGATCTTTCCTTTGTAGTAAAATCTATTCTTCATTATTAGCTTTTTAATCTTCGGTTTTATCAATAGTACATCTAGTGTATTTTGGGCTTTCTTATCTAGAATATAGTTTCCATACTGAAGTTGACGCCATTAATACAAGTACAAGTACTTTCTCTGAGTCATTCTCAGGAAGAGATGTTTGTCCCACTAAACTCGCTTGCAGTTAAACACTTATTATGTTAAAATTTGTGACTGAATTGACATAAGTAGCATGCTTTGTTGCCAGAAACCATGACTGCTCATTCCAATGGGAGGGCAAATGAAATATTTTCTACATGCCATTATCAGTTCAAGTAGAATGCCTTATTCGGTAAAAGATCTATATATCTGTTGAAGAGTAAATTCTTAAACTATGTCTCTTAAACGATCACAGTATGACATATTTCTGGCAACAGGGATAACACTTAAAATATCCCAGCTAATGTCACCTATGTTGAAGTCTGCTCCTTACATGAATTTGGTTTATATAAAATTCTTTGGATTTAAGTTGATTTTTCAAAGAGATCCTTGCAACTGGTCAATGTCCTCAATATTATCAGTAATTTAATTTTTAATTAATTAGGTCTTTAATTTTGTGTTTTAAATGAACTCCTTACTCTTGTTACCGGTCAGTCAGTCAGTCCATGGCATTCAACACACTCATAATATGACTGGACCAAGATGATAACACCTCTACCTTTATTCGCCATCATGTTCTTATCTTTGTGGATTACTTATATTGTTCACTTGGGATATTAATTGGAAGAATCTCAGTATCAAAATAATTATCCTTATTGTGAAAGTTTCATCATTTGCAGTAATCACAACAAGCTTTGTATATTTAACAAAATAATTTATTTCCCTAGAAAACAAGGTAAAAATATGAAAAAGTACTTACGGCTAGTGAATCTAATCCAAACATTAATCCTAGAATTCAAAAAATATAAGTCCTATCACTAAAAAGTTCTAATTGAATCCAAGTTCGAATCTCGATGAAGTTCCAAGATGGAAGGCGATGACGTCTTCTATAACCAGTTTGTGCTGATGTGTCAACAGTTCCTTTTTGAGTCACCAAAAATATAATTCCGGCTTTAGAATTCCGAATAATTTTAGTAAATGTCTTTGTCCAAGAATTTCGATGAAGAAGAGTATTTTCCAGGGTGAATAAATTATTTTAAATTAAAAAAACTCAATTCAAATGGCAACAACAGGAATACCTTTCGGCCTGAAGGTATAATTTACAACTGACTAAAATTCACTGAGATATGAGTATTAAACCCAACTAAAAATCGCAATTTCAGACCAGCGTGATGGGTCACGTAGTCACTTGTTTCGAACAGCGCAGTAAAATAATATGGCAATTAGCACGTAGGCTACTATAGCCTTAGCTAAGAATCAATAATTCCCACACTGGAAATGAAGTTAAATATAAAACGTTGTTTATTCAGACTAACACGTAGGCGAAGCACGACCTTGATTACAACCAATGATTTTCACTCAGTGTTTACGAAATCTGAATCAAGATTAAGAACTAGGTCAGCTAAAAATGCAATGAAGCAACACTTTTGCGTTCTAATCAGGCTAAAAGAACTGAACTGAATTTACTGGGGAAAATGTCAAATCCAGTAAAAATATTATAATTACAATAAAATGTAATGAAACAAAAATAATATAAAAAGAAATTTAAAACTAACACAAATAATTTAATTACATATACGTAACACTTCCCCCCATAAAAAAGAAAGATTTATGTAATAAAGCTTTCTTTTTGCCATATCTTTATTATACATGAGGTAGAACAAAATTACATAAGAAGAACTCTTATGTATAAAGTGTACATGAAATATTATTTCTATACACGGGAAAGTGCATCTGCAATCAAATTGTCTTTTCCTTTGATGTGCCTGATGTCAAGATTATATTCTTGTAAAAACAAAGTCCACCTTAATATTTTTTTATCTTTATTTTTTATCTTGTCGATGAAAGTAATGGGGTTGTGATCACCAAACACAACAACCGGAGAAGGAGCTGAACTAATGTAAACTTCAAAATGCTGTAATGCCAATATTAAAGCCAAACATTTCTTCTCGATTGTTGAGTAATTTCTTTGGTGCGTATTTAATTTCTTAGAGAAATAGCACACTGAATGATCAACACCATTTCTGTCTTCTTGAATCAATATTGCTCCAACCCCAACATCACTCGCATCAACATATAGTTTAAAAGAGTGACTGAAATTTGGAGCTGTAATAACTGGTGCACTTTTAAGTATGGCCTTTAACTTATCAAAAGCCTCCTGACATTTTCAGCCCAAAGAAACTTGTTTTTCTTACTCAACAAGTTTGTCAGGGGTTCAGCAATATTAGAAAAATTGGAACAAAATTTCCGATACGTTCCAGCCATACCCAAAAAAACTCATCAGTTGCTTTATACTGACAGGCACAGGGAATTCAGAGATAGCCTTGAGCTTAACATCTATAGGTTTAACCTGTCCATGTCCTAGAAAAGTTACACAAGCACGGCAGAACTCACTTTTAGATAAATTGATTGTCAAATTTGCATCACTGAGTCTGTCAAAGAATTTCCGAATTGTTGCTAGCTGTTCTCTCCAGGCTTTGTTGTAGATGATGACATCATCAATGTAAGCATCACAATTATCTAGACCAGAGGTTATCATATTCATCAAACGTTGAAAGGTACATGGCGAACCCTTCATCCCAAACGGCATCACTTTATATTGATAAAGTCCATCTGGAGTCACAAATGCCGAAATTTCCTTTGCTCTTTCCGTTAGTGGAATTTGCCAAGATCCTATCAGAAGGTCAGATTTGGTGACATACTTGGCATTTCCAATTGTATCAATACAATCATCGATTCTTGGTAATGGAAATGAATCTGTTTTTGTCACACTGTTCACCTTCCTATAATCAGTGCACATGCAGAAAGTTTTATCTGGTTTCGGAACAAGTATTCATGGCGAACTCCAGTCACTTTTACTGGACTCTATGAAATCATTCTCAGTAGATACTAAATCTCCTATTTCACGTATTCCTGTTTGAGAGGGTTCATCCTGTATGGGTGTTGTTTCACAGGTTTTGAATTCACAATTTCAACGTCATGAAAAAGTTTGTTTGTCCTCTTAGGAACATCTGGAAATAAGTGCTCATATTCAAATAATAGCTGTTTAGGTTGTTGCAAATGTAAAAGTTTCTGGTCCAGATATTTCATAATTTTCGTATTCCGAAGATTTGTCGCTCCAAAATCAATAGTGTCCGATTGAATTCCTTCACTTAAATCCTCAGTGAGTGGGACAGGTACAACTAAATTAAATGTATGATTTACTTGGAGATCTCTCTCAATATACTGGTACTCCATTAATTTATTTAGATCAGAGTACTATTATTATAATTTAATTCATTCATTTTACTTTGTAAGGGCCGTAAAATCTAATTTGAAGAAAATTTTGAAGAATGAGCAAGAGGGAATGAACTCTATTACAAGACTCAAAACTTCTCTCAAGTAAAGTTCCGTGAAACCATAATTTTACTTTTGACTTGAATTACTGAGTGCCAAATTCAAGCATAACAAGCTGGAAAATTCCAGACATAAAATTTGACCTTTGATCAGATTGGACAGATTTGGGAAGGCCAAATTGAGCAAAAAACTTTATCAAAGCTTTTACTATAGTTTTGGTTTTAATATTCCTCAAAGGAATTGCCTCTGGGAACCTTGTTGACGCACACATAATGGTCAACGAATACTGGTTGCCTGACTTGGTCTTAGGTAAGGGACCAACACAATCTACCATAGTTCTGCTAAATGGTTCGTCAAATGCAGGAATAGGTTGCAGATGAGCCTTAGGTATCTTCTGATTGGGTTTTTCTACCATTTGACAAGTATGACAAGATCTGCAGTATTTGCAAACATCACTTTTGATTTTTGGCCAATAAAAGTTAGTCAAGATCTGTGATAAGTCTTATTAGTCCCTAAATGACCAGCCAGAAGAGTTTCATGGGCCAGACTAAGTATTTCCTGTCTGTAAGATTTTGGAACTAGAGTTGGATAGTTTAATGACCACCCGTCACCAGCAGGTACCTTGGGAGGTCTCCATTTTCTCATAAGAATTCCATTTTTAATGAAATAACAGACAGGTACTTCAGTGGCTTCAGTTTTACTAATGGCCCTCTGAAACAAATAGATCTCAGGATCTTTTTTCCTGTTCGACGACAAGTGATTGTCGTTTGTCACCCTGATTAGATAAAAGTAGTTAAAAGAGGATCACTGTGATCAATACCTTTTGATTGATCCAAACAGGGAGTGAAAGTGACCTCATCAAAAGCCTGACCAATACATGTGTCAGCTAAAGGAATATTTTCCTTATCAAAATCATTCTCAAGAACTTTCTTTGCCATAGCTCTGGTAACTGCACAAGCTGCGTATAAATCAGGGTATCCTTTTTTCAATAGGATCAAGTTTCTGATCCAAACAAGGCTTGTCAGTTACAAGTGGATTAACCACAACCTTGTCTCCAGCTAAGTCGTTGCCTAGTAACAAATGAATGCCCTCAACGCGATAAAAAGACACGATTCCGACTGTCACAGGTCCTGAGACTACGTCTGATGATAAATTTACAGAATGGAGAGGAACAATAACAAAGCCGCGCTCTACTACCTGAATGAGAACACTCATTAGAAGAAGACTTCTCAGAAAAAAGCAAAGTACCTGATAATAAAAGACTCTGAGAAGCTCCTGTACCCCTTAAAATTTTAATAATGATAGGATTGGCTAAATCGCCCAAGAGTGATATAGAACCCTTCGACATGAATGGTTCATAATTCTCCATAATAAAATCAGACTTGGGTTTGTGAAACCCAACAAATGTATTGCTTTCAATACATGACCGTGACCTTGACCTCTTAGAAATAAGATCATTTGGGATAGGTCTATCTTGATTCTGATGCTTATATTTCAATTTGAAGCAATCAGAAATAACGTGTCCATTTTTCTTGCAATAGGTACACGTAGGAAGAGACAAGGATTTTGAATCAAGCTTATCAGAAGTTTGATTTTTAAAAGTTGTGCCAGATTGAGTTTTAGAAGGAGTCGTATTAGGCTGAAACACCTTTTAACCAGTAAACTGCTGAGTGAAAGACTTTCCTAAAACAGAAACTTTATGAGTTAAGAAATACTTATCAGCAGCACGAGCAGCATTTTCCAAGGTTTCGATCTGATGCTCTTGAAGATATGTCTTAATGTCGCTATGGGCACAGTTCTTGAACTCTTCAAGTAATACAAGTTGTTTGAGACTTTCATAATCATGTTCAACTTTCTCGACTAAGCATCATCTAACAAATATCTGCTCTTTTTCTCTTGCGAATTCGACATGAGTTTGTACAGCATCATTTTTATAGTTCCTACATTTTTGCCGATAAGCCTCAGGGACTAACTCATAACCCTTTAAAATGCATTCCTTAACTACATCATAGTCAGCATTTTCATGAACTGACATTGAATGGTAAATATCACTAGCTTTACCAATTAGTACACATTGTAGTAATTGAGTCCAATACTCCCTTGGCCATTTCAAATTTTTAGCAACTCTTTCAAAACGAGGAAAATATTTGTCTACTTCATTTTCTCTAAAAGGGGGCACTAACCTGATATTTTTTGTAATATCAAAACTTGAATTTGTATGTGAAGTGGGAACGTGCTTTTCACTTGCCAGTCCTATTTCTTTTCACTTAATTGGAAATTCTCTTTCATCCTTCTCTTTTTGAATCTGTAAGTGCATTTGTTCTTTCTGTAACTCCAATTGCATTTGTTTTTCTTTCTCTCTTTCTTCTAATTGCATTTGTTTAGCTTTCTCCCTCTCCTGTCTCTCTCTCCTCTTTCTCAAATTGCAACTGCATTTGTTTCTTTCTCTCCTCTTTTTCCAATAGCATTTGTTCGTTTTCTTTCTGAAGTTCAAGCTTCCTTAACTCTAATTCCATCTTGTATTTTAATTTCAATTCCTTTACTTTTATGTTAGAGTCAGATAGAGACTTACTGATCGAACCCAAAACACTTTTTTTTGAAAACTTTCTTTTCTACCAAATACTGGATCAAAATGTCTTTTATTTCTTGCGTCGTCAAGGAAGATTTTGCCTCAGAAAGATCATATGTTCTGGCAAGTTCAAGCAATTCATCTTTTTTCAAACTATCCAACTTCTCCTGAAGAGGACTAGAAAGAAAAGTCTCCACTTTTGATGACATTAGGAAAAAAACTGTTGATTCCACTAAAAGTGTCAAATAAAATATGAAATAGTACTTGGGAATTAAACAATTCTGAAAACTAGGAGAATTTAAATTCCAAAAAACAATTTTCTGAAATATTTTAACCAAAGTTCATATATCCCAAGGACGAGAACCCCAATTTTCTTTGTTACATGACTAGGCTAGTACAAAGTAACAAAGAAAAGAGTGAAGCCAACAAGCTTTATATAGGTAATATTATGAAAAAGGACTAACGGCTTGTGAATCTAATCCAAACATTAATCCTAGAATTCAAAAAACATAAGTCCTATCACTAAAAAGTTTTAATTGAATCCAAGTTCGAATCTCGATGAAGTTCCAAGATGGAAGGCGATGACGTCCTCTATAACCAGTTTGTGCTGATGTGTCCACAGTTCCTTTTTGAGTCACCAAAAATATAACTCCGGCTTTAGAATTCCGAATAATTTTAGTAAATGTCTTTGTCCAAGAATTTCGATGAAGAAGAATATTTTCCAGGGTGAATAAATTATTTTAAATAAAAAAAACCTCAATTCAAATGGCAACAACAGGAATACCTTTCGGCCCGAAGGTATAATTTACAACTGACTAAAATTCACTGAGATATGAGTATTAAACCCAACTAAAAATCGCAATTTCAGACCAGCGTGATGGGTCACGTAGTCACTTGTTTCGAACAGCGCAGTAAAATAATAGGCAATTAGTACGTAGGCTACTATAGCCTTAGCTAAGAATCAATAATTCCCACACTGGAAATGAATTTAAATATAAAACGTTGTTTATTCAGACTAACACGTAGGCGAAGCACGACCTTGATTACAACCAATGATTTTCACTCAGTGTTTACGAAATCTGAATCAAGATTAAGAACTAGGTCAGCTAAAAATACATGTACAATGAAGCAACACTTTTGCGTTCTAATCAGGCTAAAAGAACTGAACTGAATTTACTGGGAAAAATGTCAAATCCAGTAAAAAATATTATAATTACAATAAAATGTAATGAAACAAAAATAAAATAAAAAGAAATTTAAAACTAACACACAAATAATTTAATTACATATACGTAACAGAGTATATTGATCTTTTACGATTCTTTGACCTTCTACTATGCCACGGAAGGAAGCAAAACCAACATGTTTAGCAAAATTCTGCAAATAATTCAAACTTAAAATTCAAAAGACAGAATGGTGATTTAAACCCCAAATAACCCTAAATGTTCAGTTACAAGTCCAAATGGGTAGCATGTTCGAAATGAATTCTAATAGTCTTGAACGTCTTAGTGAATCGCAATGATGTAATCCCGAATGTCTTTGAATAAGTCCTCGAATAAGCTTCCACTGCGTGTAAGATCTGCTGAAAATATTTCAATATTTAAGAAGAAATATCAAAACTATGTATGTGTTAGGAATAGAATTAATTTGGTATGTACAATACATTAGACATGTTACAGTTAATAGAAATGATTATCTTTCGTATGATGTACATTGCTATATTTTCGTTTTAAGAGGGCTTCAGGGGTGTTCTGTGGTACAAATAAACTGATGCATGCATCAAATCCAAGACAATTCGACCCCAGCTTAACTTATTGTGTTTACATGTGGGTCATACAATAGAGTAACTCTGTCTGTGACCTTTTTTGTTCTATAAACAAGATCAGTCCAGTATAATGAAGACGACTGGGTCAGCCATTCAAATTTTACATGAGATACAATAATGTGATGCTGTATGTATATTGGGAGGATTTCAACTGGAGCTAAACAAGTTCGTTCATTAACTTAATAAAAGTTACATTTTTTATAATGATATGTTGACAACTTTTTCAGCAACTTAGCAGTTTGCTTTGATTACGATTATCAAAAGTAATAACCGAGGATTAAAGACCTCAGCACTATCAACATATTTAACTGCAAACATCAATGAGTGTGATTAGTGGAAATGACTATTAGCAATGTGCTAATTATTGTTTTAAAACTTTTCAGCTCTTTTAAACAAATTTTTAGTGTGTGTTACGTTTGATTTCTTTTCATTCACATTAACATGCATTCATTAACTTAATAAAAGTGACTTTAATTATAATTAACTGTTGACATTCTTTTTCGGCGACTTAACCCTGTGTCGGTATCTTCTTTAATTGCAGACGGTAATGAATAATCGTGTGATTAGTGGGAATGACCATTAGGAATGTGCTAACTGTTGTTTTCAAAATGCATGAATTGGTGTCGAATTGTCCCGTAACTGAGTTCCATAAGGCGTGTAAAGAAAATGTTCTCTTCATCGCAGCCAACAGTAATGACAATACTGCGCAAGGATTTCATCGGCTTATGTTAACGTGTGGAAATATCAAAAATGTTAAAATACACACGCTATATTTAAAATGTACAGACTGTGTGATATACATATAGCGGCAGGGAGGGTGAACAGACGAAATATTATGTCAAAATAAGGCTTACAACAAAGTTGGGGATAAATGCTGGTGGGGGGAATGAGGGAGGCTGAAAAGGCCAAACATTCGAGGCCTTATTTCGTGAAAATAAGGCTTATAATACAATTGGGGTGGGGGCGCAGCCACTTCGCTATAAAAACGCTTCAGGAACGTTCTTGCGAAACTTGTCACCCAAAAAGAATTGGGGGTGAATCGATGTTTTAACCGAACCTTCTCACTGGGGTAGCGCTGACAGGTTATATAATTAAATCCCTGTTATATCAATAATACTGAGTTATTCTGTGCTAACTATGGAATCTCGTACAGCTAAACCAGCTCGACAACGAATAGATGCGATTAAGAACTATATCCCCGTCCGTGATTCTATCAAGCAACAACTACAAACGCATCAGGAGTGCAAAGAGGAATTTACAGAAGGTGGAGCAGAATTATTTAAACCAGTTACAGAGGTTACTAAAGGTCTTCTACCATCTCTGGTTCAAACCGCTAAAGCAACCAGAGAAATAGCAAAAAGAACTAATGCAACTAGAAAGTTTTCAACCACAATTATTAGAAGGTATTGACCAAGCTCGTGTTGATATGGGTGATATATAGGACCGTATTACACCAGAAACAGAACCAGAAACAGAAAATCAACCACAAAGGTTAAAGTTGATATGATAGATAAATTTACTCCGGGATCAAAAACAATTACTTGAAATTGCTGCATTTAGGTCGGATGAAAAAGAAAAATATGTGAAACCTTAGTATGTTAAAGATCTAAAAAATCGCGCTGATTGGCGTAAATATACGTATCGCATTGCTTCCGGTGCTAAGCAAGTCAGAACTGACGATGAAGATTTTAACCTTTTTAGCCAGTCAGTAGATTAGTATACTGAACAAGTAATACAGGAAAGGAGAAAAAGACGTGAAGAAATGAAGCGTCAAGTTGAAAAGCAAGAGAAGAAAGGACAAAATCAGGCGTAAAAACTAGATCTAAAACAAGGAAGGAAAAAAACAGAAGCTGCGTCAGACGCAACAACTGGAAGTGGTCTTGCCACTCTAGAAAGTGGCCTTAGCACTCTACATGATAAACGTCGTTGTAGATGTTGATCGACTAGCAATTCTGATTGGCTGAAGATGAACCGGCAATAATTCCCCCGAAATCAACACTGAAGCAGCTGCTTTTTTCAGCGATTATTTACAGGTGGTGTCATGGACATCAACGTCTATAGGGCACTAATCGACGAAATTGCCCACGATTACTACAGCGATTGATCAGTTAGATCGGCGATAACAGAATAGCATGATTATACAGAACGCTCAACGTAGGCCCGTGATGGTCAGGATGTTAAATTCACGATTACCAACATATAATGTTATCTACGGAGATGGAACTGGTAATGTTGTTGGGAATGAAAGCCATTGATTTTGGTCGAGACAAGGCTATTTGCTCAGTTGGTGATGTTGCTGCTAAAGCATTCTCAGCGCTCCGATATAGACTCGCACAATTAATATGACGAAAACCGCAGCCAGTAAAACTAACTGCCCAGCACCGATGTGATGCCAGCAAGTGTCAGTAAAATAAATCATGCTGCAAATGAACGGCTGAAAGAATTAGCAGGTGAAGAATCCCGGAGTATAAATGCAAATCTAATAACAGGGAGTGGCTTGGCCCGTCGTCGTCGTTGTTCCATCATTAATCGTTTGTTGGCACATCATTTTAGACAACAAGGAATATAATAAAAATGTTCAAGCGTGTATCTGTGAGTGATTATCAATGTTATTCCTACGAAGCACGAGAACCAGATCAACGTGGACGAGTCTAACTACAAGTTCAGGACACATCCAGGTCTTTCCTACCCGCCGAAGCATTCATTGAAGTTTAGGGTAGACTTTTGAGAGGTAACAATAACCCATATGCGGAAAATGATAACTGTGGTTTGGTAACAATGGCGTGATGGCGTTATTTAAATGTGCATCATATAAATTCGATGGTAGAAAATTCGAAGTATATCACGATGTTGTTGATGTTGCTACAACGGCACTCGGTCTTGCAAGATACAGCACTGGTTATTCAGGGTCCGCTGGTCCACCCTGACCATATACAGTATGACATAGGACGACTAAAAACACATACCAACCTTGCCAATGACGCCGACGTAGTCCCAGTTGTCCTTCGCGCCAATCCAGAATTTAGGTTGGGATTTGCGGAACGACCATCACAGATTAACACAGATGGTAGATTCAGTTGTGTAATCCCTCTCTCATATTTTTGGATTCTGCAGGCATGTTAGAAAAGTTATCTTCGGAACTAAAAATAATGTTGAGTTAGTCCGAAAGGCCGACGACATCGATGCAATCTGGCGAAATAATGCTGCAGCTGCTGGGAAGGTAGTACTAACAAAACTTGTATTATTAATGCCAACGATGACACCATCAATCACTGAAGAACAATGACTGCTCTCTTTGATGAATACCGGTGGTAGGTCGACGCTGTCATGGTTGACATTGACCATTGACTCGGTTACAAGCACAGCACATTCATTTGCATGGCAGATAGCATTTCAGCAGGGAATTTCAGCACCACGAAAAAGGGGACGAGGTCTAATACTGCCAGGACCCCCCCCCCCAAGCATTCGTGGTACGGTCGGGGTCTAAAGCTACCAGGAACGTTTCGCTAAAACTTCCCATGTCCAATTTTGATTTACTTGATGCTGTTCTGCGATTAAGCATCAACAACTTTAAAGGAGTTTTCATGCGCGATCAATTACCAAAACAACCAAACCGTGCTGAAACTGATATCATTAATCTCGATGGAAGTTCAGGTCCAGATACTCACTTGGATGCATACGCGGTCGATCCACGTAGCGTTGTTTATTAATATTCGTATGAGTTGGCACCACCAAAAGAATTTTTTAAAATATATCAGCAAAATCTCTGGCGATTCCGTCTGGTATTCAACATTACCAACACAGACATTGACAGATCCAACTACATGCGGTCCAGAAGTACTTGCTGTACTGAACGCTATATCAAAGTCATCATCGCTACCGCATAAGGTTGTACATAAATACACCAGTGGACTGTATAGCCGTCCCGAAAGCATACTGTCCAAGTATAACTGTCCGTTGTTTAAAACATCTTCCGTGTTTATAATGGTAGATATTTACAGAAGATCTCTCCCTAGCGTAAAGAAACCTGGTTCCGGTAATGTTGATTTGTCGAAATATGCGGCACGAGATGAGCTTGCTGATCTTATGAACCTCGCTGGGTTGACAAGGATGAAGTTGTTGTTTTTCAAGATCAATATGGATGGCTAAAGATAAGCAATATTAGGTGGATTGATATTGTCCGGCGAGTTTTATGCGCTATGGTCGATAATATCCCGGTATTTACAGAATCATGAAAAATCAGAGACTCAAGAGTATCAATCAAGACGATCAGAAACGAGATCAATAAACGTGTTGCTAAATCCGGCGATACAATGACCGCTGAACTCAACATGAACGAAAATAAAATTGTTATTCTGAGAAAACCAGTATCAGAAGATGACGACGCAACGAAGAAATACGTGGACGACAGAGACACCGCAGTTAGTGAGAAATTAACCATATTGCGATCTCAGTATCATAACCACGTTGAAGCGTTACCGAACATCATTGAGAACGTTGGAAAGACTGAGGAGGGTGTAATTCATACGACTCCGTTTATCAACGCTGTTTACACGTAGGGGTCTCGATCAGCAACATGGTCGAAGCAAAATAACACAATCAAACATAATGCTGAAGTAACCGTCGTGTACAGGCGCTCCGTATTAGCTCTGCGAAATGTAGGATATTTACGACGTATCCATGGCGTTATTCAACCAATAGATTTTCTGAAACCGTGTTAGTCATTCTAAAGCAAAATACCGAGGAAATATTCATATTGGATCCCGAAGACAAATATTTAACCTCAGCGACGTATTGGTGGTGCTTGGAATGTGTCTCGACGTATTGGTGGTGTCTCAAAAACGCCTCAGTTGATTACTTAGCATTCACATAATGAATGATCACAGTCTCACACAGGTCTTGGATTTCGCCAAATCTTACAGTTATAATCAAGCATATTCGTTACAGGAATCGCTGAAAAATATCATCGACACGCACACGACAAAACCAAAACAAAATACCACAGACGTATCATGGTTATCGTCAATTTGTATACGCGCTGTCCATGGTAGTTGCTGCAACAATTACGTTAATAGGAACATTATCAGCGACGTACGTGATAGTGCCAGTAATATGAATCGGTATTGTAGTTATCGCCGGTGTTGCTGGTATTCTTATTATCATCGCGAAGAATCTATCAACGTGTGCGGCTAAATAATTACATCAACACAGAACTATTATCAAAAGCAACGCACTCGCATGCACAGCTATCATCGATGATCTCATCGGGGCTGAACGACGGTGTAATATCAAATGATGAATTTATTGCAATAAACAATATTTATCATAACGCGCGTGAGTCATTAATGACTCTGATGTTGACGATGACACAGACGACACCGGTGTTTCTTGAAATACAACATTTAGAATCTGTATAAATAATAATCAGCTCTGAAATAATAGCACGACAGATGGCTAGCGATCGTAAACAAATTATCGCTAATACAACACCATCAATAACCACGATAATATCAGCGACATCAACGCAGTTTATATTAGTTGGCCAAATATCAGAGCAAAATCATTTGGTGGATTACTCGCCAGAAATTCACTGGTATTTGCTTGGAAAATTAAATCTGACGGAACACCAGACTGATTACTCCAGATTACGCCGTTTATATATATATATATATATATATATATATATATATATATATATATATATATATATATATATATATATATATATATATATATACATATATATATATATATATAATATATTACCTTTATCAATGATATACCACGAGATGTATACATTTTTCATTAAAAGGAAACGAGGCTTGCCGAGTTTCCTTTAATGAAAAATGTATACATCTCGTGGTATATCATTGATACAGCGTACATACTATACATATATTTTATTTATACCACATACAAGTTTTCATGTTATGTGGGAAATAATCCTGACGGTCATAAACTGTGCCCCGTTTGGGATTGAACTCTTCACAACCCCTCGCATATATGTACGCTCAAAAAAGAAGTTCTATAGTGATTCTTAATTTCGTGTTCATTTCGTTCATATTAATTGCTTTATATTTCCTTTAATAATATTAAATAAAATGAAAACACAAGGCTGATAGTTAACATTAATTTTTTTTTTTTAAAAAATGTGCATGCCATCATTGAATTTGCAGCGTTCGCCGTCATGAACAGTAACAGGGCGGCCATTTGCATCTATAGAGAGACTACGATTCGAGCCAGAAACATCAAAATAATGAAGGAACAAGAGGTAATGAAACAATTTAACCGTAACTACATTCCGTTGATATCGTTTCTGTCCATATTTCCCTATTCCTATTGACTGTCAGTGTCACTTGCAATAATTCTCCTATGTTTCCGCTGTGTGGGCCCTGTTTGAGAAGTCGTCTGTTGCAAGAAGTTGACCCAGTTAAGGATCTCGTTCACATTTTGCGGGAGGTTCATAACAAATATATTTTGTACGGTGATGTTTGATCCGTAGAATGGGTTGCTGATAATCTGCTTCTGTTGAATATTACACGTTTGGGAACTTGATATACTAAAGTCTGTTGCTGTGCAGTTTCAAATTTCTTTGTTGTGGGGGGTGGGGGATGACATCATCATTACTTGGGTGGCCGGTGTTGCTCAGGTAATTGGAGTAAGTCGGTTGTTGTTTGTCACTAATGTTTGAGTAGCTGTTTATAGACTGTACATTTATGTGGCCTGCAATTTGCATAATATCAGTTGGGGGGATGTTTTTGTCTCTTAACTTCTGAATTAGGTACTTTCGGCTGCTTGTGTTTGTTAATTTCTTTCTTTCTGTAATATTTGCTTCTTTAATTTTTTTTCATGATGGATCCAAGTTTATTAATTCCAATGATTTGTTTCCTAAACCATTTTGGGTTTGTCGCTGAGATTGACATAGTGTTGGGTGCAATATAGAAAGGATCTTCAGGCTGACAAAAAGTCTGCTGGTCTTAGCTCTGCATACCGTTTGTACATAGCAAGTGAATCTCTCTCTTTGTTGTTTTTATTTTCATACATCTTAGGATTAATATCCCTGATGTTCTTGACATTGTCTCCTTTTCTTGTTTTTGTCTGCCTTTCATTGAGTTCATGATACTCCATGCCATTCACATCTTTCTTTAGTGTAACATCCTCCCACTTCAGATTGTAATGTTTAGTCACTCCCCTCAGACCAAAATGCACAGAGTTGTTAAACCACAATGTGTTAACAATGGCTTCCTGTGTTTCCATCCCCATTAGTTTTTTGCTATACAAGACATTTATTTCTTCGTCTGTGATCGGTTGACTCCGATTTGGTTTATTTCCTTTTCCTTTAGATTTTAAATCTTTTTGCTTAGCACGAAGAGCTTCCCTTGTTAATGCAAAATTTGTGTCATTTCCTCTAATGATTGCACTTGCATATTTCTTGATTTTAAGGTGGCGATCAATGGAGCTGATGATGTTTCTTAAGCTGTTCGGTTCAAACTAAGATCCATCTTTTTTCCTAACACTGAGTATAAAACCAGCCAGGTGCTGATCCAATTCAGATGGGTGTATTTCATGTAAATTTCTGATTTCATTTTTTGACTGCAAGAATGCTGTCAGTAGCCTTACATCAAAAAGTGTCTTTTTTAAAGTGTTTGCATTCTGCTTACTTTCTATAAATTTCAGTATATCATCAGGTTCATGGTGTACAAATCAGTCTTCCCTAACAAACTCATATTTGGACAAAGAATGATCATTTTCATTTACAAATGTCTCAGCCATGTCTCTATCAAACTCTTCAATTAACTCACATTTTAGTAGATTAAATATTGCTTCATCATGTTGCTCCTTATCTGATGTCATTGTTTCCTTTCTTCCACAGTGTTGCACAGTGTTTGATTTTTGAAAGAGGGAGAGACTGGAAGCAGCAGTGTTGACAGAGATGACAGCAGACGACACAGTTTGGAGCTCAATAATATTTATTCCCTGGATTGAGTATGGTTGATTTTTTTTGTATAAAAATGTTAGTTTCTATAAAAATGTTTTACATGAAAATCATGTTCTTGTTATTTTCTCTTTCTTAAATGTAATATTCCAAGGAGTTTATATCTATGTTTAGAGAGTATAAAGCTATAAGAACATGCCTCGTTGTTGCAATACCTCAAAATTAGCTGTGATTTTTTTTCACGATCAAGTTGATCAATAAGTTCTATACCATCTTTATGTAATTTTTCAGTAGCAGAATAATTGAATTAATATTTACTTGATTCATTATAAATTGATAATATTTCTTTAAATAAACGATTGATGTGCTAGCACATCACTCACCTTATCTACAGATATTAACGCTATATATGGATATTCTAGTTACGTAACTATATTAGCTATCTTAGTCTATCTTAATCTAGTAGGATATATACAGATATTTACACTATATACACACTTACAACAGGCGAACTTGACCGTCCCAGGAATTATGGATGTTTAGGTCAAGCTCTCCCCCCCCCCTTATAGAAAAACAAATATTTTTTCCTCCTTGGCGATTCGAACACACAGATGATTTCGACAACGTGATTCGCAGTTAGACGATCTACTGCTACACCACGTCGTTTGCTTTCTTATGAGTATTTCGGAACTCATATTTAAAATTACTCACTATTGGGATAACCCAGAGTGCCCCCCTCCCCGCTTCCAGGTATAAAACACTATTTATGTTAATGTTGGCCACGCTAACATGAATAGTGTTTTATACCTGAATGTGGAACACGTACCTGACTATGTACCTGTGCATACTGGCTGGGCTTTATTCAATGAAATCAATCTCTGATAGACAGACAAATTTCATAGGTATCAAAGCCAAACCAAAAATATGGTAGATAATTTTTTACGTAGTCAGGCTAATTAATGAAAAAGGGCTGTTTTACGACGGAACACTGCGTTCTGCATTTAATTTCCTCCTGGGATTATGTGAAAACCGTCGCAAAAAGACAAACAGAAATTAAACATCTTACAAACACATGTTTTTAAAACAACTAAGCGTTTTGATTTCCTCCTGGGATTGTGTGAAAAGAGTCACACACACACAAAGCAACCAAAACGTCTTTACTCAGCTTCATTCATACTGAATTATTGATATGTGCTATTTTCAAAATAGGATTGGATTAACGGGCTGGTCCCGGTATAGATCTAAAAAAGAAAACTCGTATTGATGATATGCATAGATCGCTTGCGATGGAACGTTGGAACGCTCTGCGTTCTACGTTTATGGTTTTAACTATATATACTGAAATCTTATTTTTTATGTAACCACTTCGATAGCGCTGAATTGGTTATGCTATCTGCAACAAGCTGCACTGAATATGAACAAATATCAAAATATTTTCCAGCTGCGGTCATTGGTGGAAATTCTATTCTTTGATTGGTTTTTGAATTCATTGGACAAACAGACCGCGCATTCTTGGGGGTATTTGCCAGTACCCCCTCCCCTCACTGCTGTTCTCACTTTGTGTATTGGCCCAATATTTTCTAAACTATTATAAAATTTATTCGAATTAATACGGTCGATAACAAAACCGTCGGGGGCCCCTAGTGCCCGAGTGGTCTAAAGCGCTCTCCGTTACGGATCACTGCCATCTCACCTCAGTCTGCATGGGTTCGAGTCTCGGATTCGGCGAATGTGGATATGTGAGAAAGCTTGCAAGTAGCTTCTCGTGGGTCGGTGGTTCTTTCCGGGTATTTTCCGGTTTCTTCCTCCACCATTAATACTGGCCGCCATGTATAGCCTATCGTGTGCTGAA
>JAECUM010047791.1:0-11550 GCA_016617855.1 Megalonaias nervosa
CCCCCCCCCCCACTGCCCCCTTCCCCTGCAGTTACGGGGTCGCATGTGTGGGTTGGTTTGCCACTGCCTCAGACCTCATCCTAGTAATCTGATTCGAATATACCGATTATGAATTATGTATACGAGTACACAAGAAAGAATGGAAGTAAGGAAGTGTAAGAAAAAGGACAGCTGTGTTCATAAATAATATACGAAGAGCACATTAGAAAGGTGTTGTTTACCACTATGAATGATTGAATTTAATTAGGAATAGTCAGAAGATGGAAAGTCTCAGAAACCATCGGTATTTCGGGAAACAGTCTATCTATCTATCTATCTATCTATCTATCTATCTATCTATCTATCTATCTACCTACCTACCTACCTACCTACCTATCTATCCATCCATCCATCTATCGTTCGTTCGTTCGTTCGTGTTCGGTGATGTCGGATAGACCCGATGCGCCGTCCTAGCTCTTGCATGTCGTAAGAGGCCACCATATAAAGGCAGGAGACACGACGGCTCAGAGCTAGTGCCGGACTAGCGACCGAAAGGGTTGCAGGTGTAAAACACCAAACACCTTCGTATCCCTCTTTGTACACCCCACCCCCCATATATATATATATATATACTGGTGAATGAGTGAATTGAACATTACAATGTGATTAGAAATGCTGAGATCGCGACTTACCCTGAAATCTGTATGAAGTCGTTTAGGTTATGTGTCAAGTGTGAACGCCGGTTATGTGGTAACAGCTGCTCTATCATCAAGTTCGATTTTGCACATCGTTAAGAGGTCATAAAATATAACAGAACCTTACTTAATATGAATTTGTCACATCCAGAAATATAGTTTTCGCACTTAAATTCCCATCCAAATTATCATTTGAATGGCACTAAATCTGATGTCTTCAACAGCTGGCATTACAAAAATACGTCTGGAGTCAAGATCGCAGACGCTTGATCGCATTACCGGTTCGACACAACAAATTTGTCAAGTTTACATTTTTTATAAATTTCCCTTGTTCATTGTAAATGCTGGGCTGCTTGTATCCAAACATGACTATTGTTACAAGCAAGGGTTATTTGCTTGACCTAGCGGTGTCAAACCCTGGCGCGATTCCGCTAGAAGTCATAAGTTTACCCCAAATTTTCAAAGACTTCCATAAAAATTTAGTTGTAAATAAGAAAGCCTGACGTGTCTGTTCTATGCATAAATTTTAATCCAATCAATGCAAGACCACAGATCTCACAACTTTCCGAATGTCTATCAACCGCACATCTGCATGGTTTCTCTTCATCAACTTTCCGTACCGTCAGCAGTTCACGCCGTAGGAAATATACAACTATCCCCTAACACTGGGAACTATTTTTACTACGCCACCTTAGGCCAGTCAATTCACGGTTTCGGGCAACATTCCGCCAGTGAAGCTGCATCACATTTGCCACCACGGCGACATAAACGGTATCTGCCGAGTCCCTTCTTGTTTATTCCATTGTATAATTTACTGGTCTCCCACCGTAAATACTGCCACTGCAGTCATACCACCACTGTACACCATTAAATTATAATAAGGACTATGGTACCACAGGGACACTCATGCGGCTCTGACCTGAATTCATCAAACGTAAGCCATGGCATCATGGAAACTCACTAAAACTTCACTCTGTGATGTTTGCTCCTAGAAATTGGCTAATTATTTCGGGCTAAGGAATATATCCATTGCACCGAGTTCCAATAATCAAACAAGTAATCATAAAAATCTAAGAATTCCTTAAAACGGGGCGCTATAAGAAAATGCGCATACTCCAAATTTATTACAGTATGTTTGCAAATTTAACATTGAATTCTTCATTTTTGTATGCCAGTCAATGTATTTTCAATGTTGTTAGCGTTCACTGGCACTTGTTACTCTTCATCCATGCCTGACAGTCTTGGTTACGATGTAAAATACTTTGATGTTTGACGGACAAGACAAAATGCATAATGTTTATATAATTGCCACTGATTCAGCGTAAACGGAAAAGTATGCTAATTAAATTGTATATTAACCCTCAGTTTGTGTCACTGGTTGTAGAGTATTTCTTCAGCACAATCCTAGCTTTCCAGCATTAGGGCAAGCAATGATTGGTCAAAATTACGTCACATTGCTATTTTCCGAAAAGTATGAAAAAGGAGCGAAATTCGGAAATTGGCAGATAGCTATCAACATTGGTGTCTCTAATTACAGATCTTAACAAAATTAATAGATCACTCTGTTGAGGTAGTTATTATTACACATTTACTGAAAGACATTAGGAAGCTCATAGATAGATATACAAAAAAAGACAATTCAATGAATTGAAATTTGTTTTATTAGGAAAATAGACTGGGATTACATATATACGCGGTAAAACAATATAAGTCAACGCAATTAAATCAAATTTAATTCTATTGATTCAGGCTTGATACAAAAGTACTATTGTGCCATACTAAATATAAGTAGCTATCTCCCGCCAGACTAAGAATTTAAGGCTCACTTTCAAAACTACTTACTCTTTATAATTATACTGAATAATTATGTCGAGGTTCTGAAGATAGTATAATAGCATTTGTGTATAACATATACTATACATATTCAAATACATATATTCGTGTTTTAGTCAGATTTCTATTTATTAAGCATCTTATCACAATTTCATACACTCAAATATAAAAGCTACTGAAATGAATCATTTCTTTAATAGAGGATTTCAAATGGGTAATGATTTAATATTGAATTTATGAAACGAGTTGAATAAAGTCCAGCTTTTGCGAGCCATGGCTCGCAAAAGCTGGGCATTATTCAAGGAGTTTCATAAAATTAATATTAAATCATTACCCATTTGAATTTCTTTTTATCACATAGTTTACTTTTCAGTGGAAATTATTTAGATAGAAAGAAGAATGAATAATTTCGTTTATTCTGACAGACGATGCACCTTTCATTTGTTATGCGGAAAATTATAGTCCCAAACAAAGTTGAACTAGTAGATTATACTTTTTTTTTTTACAAACTATAGCTGAAAGAACAAGCGTCCATTGGAATAAACAGAACACTTTTAAAGACAATTTTTTTTTTTTTTTTTTTAAAACAGAATGTTCAATGCGTGTGATGTCACATTGTTTGATATGGTACATAGTACCGATTAGAACCCATGTTCACCCTATAATCTCACTTTCATAAATAAACATTACATTGTTGCGATATTTATGTGAAAAGAGGATTATTGAATGCAGAAATTTCCATATTTACTGTAATGTATTTGTGACCGGATATTTCCAATATTTGATTTGGAACAGTAGACTGTACAGAAGACGTAAACAATTTCTTTTTGAGCTGAATTTGCAAAACATATTTACCACTTAAATATGATGTGGTTAGATAAAGTTCTGTCACTTGGAAAACCGGTTTATGTCCACATTCTTCTGTGCAAAGAGGCGAGTTTATTTACTTCTGTAAGCTAACATTTAAAACACGCTTGTATGTAGTATGGATTCTGTGTTACATATATACAGTTCCCCTCCACCCCCACCCACAAAAACCCGCTATCGAATGAGCAATAATGTTGGTTTTACTTCTTGTTGTTGTTCTTGTCTTAAGGTTTTAAGCCATTTTTCATACGGTGATATTGTTATACATAACATAACAAACCCTTGTGGGGGTAAATTGGCCATATTCAGATAGACGAGACCCTTTTTCCCCAATTCCTTTCGAGAGTCGAATAAAAAAATGGCCACCAAAATGTTCATTGAAAACAAAACATTCCAGAGGGCGGGGTTAAAAACGTTTTCCCATGATCGTAGTCAATCAGTAAAGAGAATACTACACAATAATTGTATGAGCTTACTTGGACCAATCAGAATGACATAAAGTGATATGTAACACGTTATGATATCAAAAATATGAAACTGCCCATACTATAGGAAAACGATACCAACTATGTGATAAAACTTATTATTAGACTTACATAAGGTATCACATACACATCGCAATCTGTTACACTGTATATAGCTAATCAACCATAAATGACGAAGAAAGTGTGTTCCTACGATAACGTGTATGCGTGTATATTCGGCGTAATGGTTCTTTCGATAACCTTCATTTCCGGAGTTATGTTTCCGATTTCTCGTGATTTATTCCTTATGATTAATTTAACGGATGGTGGAAAATGCAAAGCAATAAAATCGAAGAGGGAAGATAAGATTAATTTCTCTTTATTTAAATTTCTGACTTGAAATAGATATGCAATATATTGAAGAAGAAATTATTATTCCATATTTTAAAAAAAAAATCAACAAAAAACCACATGACTTTCTTCGCACAGGCGATGAGCGTATACCAGCCCTATGCAAAAACATTTGTACAAAGCTGCACAATAGTATAGCTGTTGTTTTGTTGTTTCCGCGTGTATTCTTCCACAGTATTCACCTGCACGTGCTGGACTTTTTATCTTTTTCGAATGGTATCTGTAAATCTATTGCAACCTTTGAGAGTACATGCTAAAACCATGTTTATCTCGGCGAATAATTCCTGGCACATGAACGACTCCAGTGCTTACTTACACAGCAAATGGTGTTCTGGTTGAAAACCTGAAATGTTAATTAACATTGATCCCACACCGACGGCGTGGATCATAAAGTGATGCCGTACGTATCTGCATTGATTGTCAAGAATTAAGCTTTTTTTCTGTTTTAGACTTTGTCTTGAAGGCATTTGTGTTATTTCTCATATATTTCAGTTCTTACATTGCAAACACTTCCAAAATAACATTTCCTGAATTCTTCTACCTGTCTTGGACGTACCCTGGAGTGATGCACCTACAACTTCCGTCCCCTAGCAATGCAATAGAGATAAGAAACAGAACTGTGTAGTAGCCAGTCTAGTTTCTTTTCAATCTGTATACAAAAATAAATCTGTCAAAAGAGCAGCGTAAAACGACTGTTCAGACCACATGTTTCATTGTAATGTATAAAATTAGGAAAATACGGCTTTTAATTTAAAAAAATTGCAATATAAGCATATGTGATTCTTCGTGTGTGTGTGTGTGTGTGTGTGTGTGTTGGGGGTGTGTACATGATTATATTGCTGATATATCACTTTATTTTTAAAATGACAAAAAAAAAAAGACTTCCTTTTTCTGCAACTGCAAGTATAAAGTTAGGGCTGTTCCAAACGCAAATGGTGTATCTACTCTCTTCCAATTATGTAAGCCAAACTTAAAGTCCAAAACTGGCACGTATTCTTGTGCAGATTCCCTTCTTTTTTAAAAAAATCCAACATAAACAGTAGTTATACTTTGCATTCCTACATGTCTTGGAATGCGAGCCTTGATCTAATTACAATGACTTTTTTGCTGGTAATACTGAGTCCATTTTGCTTTACTTGTTTCCTTTTTTGGTCTCTTTCTCTTGTGTAAGCGAATAAGAATATATAATTTACATCTAAAATATTCAATACTTTTTTTGAACACAAGATTAGTTGCATATTAAAACACCAATGAATACAAACTTTCATTTTGTATATTAAAATATATTCTTGGCGCATTTCAGTTTTATATCTATTTTTTGTCACTACAGTCCCCTCCACAATGGTCAGTTTCGTCATTTTGTATCCAGGAAAGTCCCGTATCTCATATTAAAAGTTTTCTTCCTAAAACTGTTTCCAAAATTACGCCAAACAATTACTTCGTATTTATAGTGTTTATGATAATTACAAACGAATCAAAGATATTTCTATCAGTTTTAGAGCCTTTTTTTAAGCGAATGCATTCTTGTCGAGGGATCATCTTCCTGTTTGAATTTCATTTGTAACGAGCCGAAGTGTCAGTGTTGTAGCCCCCGTGTTCGTCTTGGTAGATTCTGAGTTTCCAAGCTCTGAGATAGGGGTCTACCAGTGCCGGATTACTAAATAGGCAGAGTAGGCACCGGCCTAGGGACCCGGCGACAACGGATCAATAATATTGAATTGATTTGATCTTGACGTATTAGGAGATAATTTGCGAGGGGGGCCCCGAGATTTCGACTGCCTAGGGCCTCCACAGGGTTTAATCTGGCACTGGGGTCTACAGAAGAGATAATTCTCCTCTAGGGGTTTAAATCGTTTTGGATTCTGGCCAGCCTTCCTGGCAATGACTTAAGTTTAGTTGTTTCATTATGAATGCTTGATAATTAAGCTTGTGATAACTCGTCCACTTCAGAGGACGCGTAAAATATTGATGGGTCAGTGTATTCAGTGTCTCCATGCATTAATTATCTGATATGGCAAATTTAGCAAACATTTTCAGAATTCTGCTATTTCGGACACAACAGTTGCTTGAAGAACATCGGCGGCACAACAAAGATCTAGAGTACATGCAACATTTGTTTCTAGATTTTATGGCAAATATAGACAAAGAAAGAATTATATATTTTCAGAAGAAAAAAAAAATTCGATTCTGTCAAAATCAAGTCATTCAAATTTCAGAATAAGACATAAACCAACCAACATTTTTATTTCATTTTAAAGGCATGCAGTGTGTATGCCTTCTGTGTCAGTGTTTACATAAGTTCCTTAGCAAGTGACTCTATTTATAGAAGTTGGTATAAAGTAGATCACAGAGTTACGTTCTATCCGATGGAAGTCTTCGCTGCAATTGCAATTATTCATAAGGCACAGTCTTTATGCACAAATTTAATGCCGCATTCACCGGCCTAGTATAGAAAAAGTGAGGTCAAAGAGGTCGATATTTTTGGATAGCTGTATTAAAACAATGCATAAGAATATTTTTCACTTGACTAGAGAAGTCAATGGCAGTTCATAGCAAAAGAAGTTATGCAGCCCAACCCCAAAATTATACCCGCATTTTTCACGTCCGAAGGTCATTTTTGTCACTATGTGATGTTTACAGTGCAGACACATGCCCTTTTCCTATGTGATAATTTTGCAAAACATTGTGTACTAAACAGGCTGATGCAATTAAAAATAGTTGACATCCAAGCCGTTTTTGAGATATTCTACTAGCACTAAACCCACCTGTTTACCGTGGGGGTGGGGGTGGGGGCTAGATTTTCTTATTAGCCGACTATTGGTATTGCACTATTTACATACTGCAGGGTAATTATGGGAGGTGCACATGCCTCACATCAATTTCAAGAACAACACCTAGTTCACAAATATATCCATATCTTTAATTAGTAAACAACGATAGCTGAAAAAGTCACACCATAGCCTTAAGTTAAGAAATTTGACGAGGGTCAGTTTACGAAACTATCCGCTGCAGCCATATTCAACACTTTCAATACCAAACATCTCTCGAATAGTTGTACTACTGTGACGTGATGGGGTAGTAATATACGTTTATATATAGAAATTATCACACAGTTGGTAAACTTAACGTATAATGATAAAATTCAGTATTAAATCATTCTCTATTTGAGATCCCCATTTATATGACAATTGAGTAAATCATAAGATTAAACTAGCCAGGTGATATTAAAAGCACTGCAACAACAAAAATAGCACGAATATTTGAATGCGTCATGCATGATAGTTTCCAAGCCGTTCGAAGGTCCAACGAGTTTCTCTTTTTTACTGAAAAAAAAAAACAATCAAAAACGCCATTTTTTCCACGGTAGACGCATTAATACTCCAGTAAAAAAAGGTCGATTTTCCATGACATTCTTCATTCTAGAATGTATAGTCTAGTCCCATAAGGACGATGAATTAAAAACACATAAACCTGCTTACCTAAAGCTTCCAGTAGTGACTTTTCAGAATGATGGAAGCATTTCTTCTACAATTCAGATCTCACAGACAGACAGAAATTGTGTGTGTATGTATGCATGTGCGAGTGTGTGTGTGTGTGTGTGTGTGAGACAGACAGACAGACAGACAGACAGACAGAGACAGAGACAGAAACAATTATATTTAAAAAGATGACTAGCGTATTGTATTTTGCAGTTCGTATATAATTGCTAATGATGATGCGTATTTGGTTGTGAATAATTTGTGTCGGGATTACATGCATTTAAGGTACATATAACATATCCTCGAGTATGTGAGTGTTATTTTTCCTGGTTTATGAGTCACACGCTAGAAAAATACTAAGGATGCAAATAGTGACCATTATGAACTATAATTGCGCCATGTGATATAATATCGTGACACTGTTGTTCGACATTAAATGTTTGACTTCTAAAAGCCTATCAGATTTTCAACTGACTAAATGTAATAAGATGTTTGTAGATCTCACGCGGCAATTCGTCGTTATGGTTAGATATCTGATGCCCGGAATCTAAAAGTCTGTCAGCTTCACTCGCGCAAATTCAACACGATGTTTTAGATCTAACATAAATGAATCTTCGTCATCATGGTTGAATATATCATTTCAAGAGAGATTATCATTGTCCACATTCTCGAAAATTTTGAGCGCGAAAACAACGGATATGTCAGGTAGAGCATCATCAGTGTATGCAACATTTGTCCGAACACTTTGACGAGACTTTGCAAACTTTCGCTTTGTCTTCAAACTCATGAAATTCCCTTGTGCTCCGGAAAACGCTCGCACATAACAGACCACATACAATCCCTATATAGTCTTAAGTTCATCTCGTCGGACAAGAAGTCTCCGTTATTCGCTGATTAAAAATTGAACGTTTCCTAAGAAGTAATGACTACATCAACATATTTCCTCGAGACTTAAAACTTTTACTTCTATAATTATTTAGCAAATGATAAGGTTAGTTTCTATTCCTTTTTTTTATCGACCAGTGCCTTGAAAACAATCTTTTTTATACCTTTAGCTGTACATATGCCATACTTGCCCAGTTAAAATAACACACACGCAGTGGCGTAGCTTGGGGAGGGCGGGGGGAGGGGGGGACAGTTGTCCCCGGGCGCCATGTGCCAGGGGCGCCAAAATGAGGAAAATGCAACTATTTGTTATCTCAGATGCACTCGAAGGGGGCGCGAAGTTTATGTTTTGTCCCCGGGCGCTAAGTACCCTCGCTACGCCACTGAACACACGTGAGTGTGGGCATAACCAAATGCTAGGTTCATTTGCTGAGTAACTTTGAAGAGTAAAGAATTCTAGTATAGTCAATTTATCTTATGAACGGAAATTGCAATCGTTTTATATTCCTGAGTACACCGTCGTAGAACTCTTTATACCTTTTGTACACCATCCTTTAACTATTTATTTCTGGCATACGCCATCATAGAGCTATTTAGTCTTGGCGTACACCGTCCTGGAACTGTTTATTTATGGCGTACACCGTTCTTGAACTTTTTACTCCTGGAGTACATTGTCCTGGAACTGTTTATTCCTGGCAAACATCGTACTGCAACTATGTATTCCTGGCGTACACTGTCTTCGAACTGACGTAATTGGCCTGATTAAATAAATATTTTCACTGTAAAATTAAACTTTACCTTTTATATAACATTCAGAGGATGCATAACACAAGGACTTTTATTATTGCATGCATTATTTAATTCCATTTGCAAGCAACATCTAAGATAATTTCATATTGATCAAATTATTTCAGTAAAATCACCGACTTTGTTCCTTGAACAATTCGCCACAGTAACGAAGAAATGTTCATGATAAAGTCAATCGCTAGACATTGATAGAACAAAATGCAACTCTTCAATGTTACAGCTCAGTTTGAAAATTGCCATACTCGTAATCCAGGGTCACGGATTAAATACTCACCCATGCCAGTCCTGGTCGCCTGCCTCTGCGTGTCCTTCCGCGGTATAATATAGCTCACATTCCAGAAGTATAATATAATCAACAATGTGTTAAAAGTGCCGTTACAACCTAGAAAAATAAAAAAAAAAAAACAAAAAAAAAAAAACAGATATCAGAATATAAACAATCGCTTGATATCGACAAAATAAATTAGTATGATTTATTGGACACCATCAAAATATACTTGCTACATGTACAGTCCCTTAGCAATTAAGATGTACAATTCAAGTGTGTTAAATGTGTTGACCGGGTATATTTTACATTTGGTTTGCAAAGATATTTCATGCTGCATGTATGCAAACAAAGATCTAGGATAGTAAGATTGGATTGTGTGGTCTCGTTAACAGAGTTATTTCCCTTTATTACTTATTGATCAATTGATGTTAAAGATGAACTTTTTCGTTTGCAATTCAATTATAGTCTTAAACTAGTTGATAATGAAGAAATGAGAAGGAAGCGGAGAAGGGGAAAAGAAGGAGTTTAATGATGACAGTGAAACTAATGATTGTGAATGACAATATATTTTAGATAAAAGACAAATAAAATATGTTTATAAAAGTTTGTACGTTACATCAATGTGAAAAAAGTCTTGTTAAATCAAGAAATGATCTCAGGTAGATTCGGGCAAGTTCTCAAAGGTACATATAGGAAGAGAATAAATGATGCAAATTCAGAAGTGACTAAAACTCAATTGTACGTTTACTTTTAGTCTTTACTGAAGTTTCATCAAAATGAAAATATTCAAGGAAGGTGATCCAATATTTGATGAAGAAATTATTAATGTCGTGATTCTGACTATGCCTATCATATTTGAAGAAATAGTTTCAGGAGTTTGGGGTTTAAAAAATATGACTTTGACTCCATATGCGGGACTATTGTTTTTCAATCACTTGACTTCACAAAATATAATTGCAACTCTTAATTTACATATTCCTAATTTTTTGAGACGGCTGATTCCCCAACAGATGGTCAAAAAAGTATTAAGCGTACCATATATGAGAGGAGTAGTAAAAATGAAACTTGCAATTACTGGGGACTTTTTGTTTTGATAAGCAGATTTTGTAATATATAGAAGATATCAAATAGATAATGACTTAATACTGAATTTATTCAACGAGTTTTATACGTTTAATATTGAATTATTACCCACTTTAGATTATGTTTCTAACATACATTTTATTTCAATGGAAATAATTTAGAGGCAAAGATAAAGGAATATTTTCTTTTATTCTTTTTCATATGCTGCGTCTTTTAATTGATATGCAGAATAATAGAACCAGAGTTGAATTAATAATGCGGATGGAAAGACTCTGCCTGTGTGTGTGTGTGTGTGTGTGTGTGTGTGTGTGTGTGTGTGTGTGTGTGTGTGTGTGTGTGTGTGTGAAAGCCATAAGTTTAATCTGAAATGCACTGAAGAAAATATACTTTCATATGAAGTATATGCCCGTAATATTCTGTTTTGAAACAAACATACTATTATGTATGTATTTATATGTCTGTCATATTCTGTGATAATACAAAATTACCTAAATTAATGGTATCATGCCAGTCTTTCAACAAATACGCATAAATATTATGTCTAATTGGAAGATACGTGAGATTCAACATTTATCAAGAATTGTAAACCTTGCTCTTTAATTATGAACTCAATTCACTTACAAATATATAGCGTTGTGTGCATCTACTGCTCTTAACAAATAATCTTCATCTTTGTATTATGCGCCAGTAGCCTACAATAATGAACTAACTTCCATATTCTGTTTCTGTTTTGATTTGTTTGTTGTTTTGTTTGTTTGTTTTTTTTTTGTTTTTATTTT
>JAECUM010047792.1:0-14471 GCA_016617855.1 Megalonaias nervosa
TTTCAATATATCATGACATTTTTCTGTATCTACATTTGCATTTAAAGATGAATTGACCATTCTGCTTTAAGTATCCATCAAGCAAGAAAACAAGTTAAAATTGAATCCTCCATTATATAGTCCAATATTAATGAATTCACTCTTCTTTTTTTCTGGGGAGTGTTGTGTCCACTCACATGTCTGCTTCCTTGAATCGGCGACATGCATGTAAACAATCCTTGACATGCCAACTTTGCAAAGATTTGCTTTTATCCATTTCATTATTTGCCAAACAGCAAGTATGCATCAGTGTCATAATAATCGCATAAACAATCGATTATAAATACTGCTTGTGGGCTCTAGACTTCCAAGTGGTTAATCCTTAGAGATGAGTGCCTTTTATTTGCAAACACAGCTGTGAAAGAAATCTCAAGAGTTATATTATTAACAATAATCAACTCATCAGTTTGAAATTGGTGACGGGCATCAAAACAATCTTTGACAAGCAGACTGTTTAGAGTCAGTAATCTCGGCACTGGGGACTCACAAACTGCCCATGGCTGGGTTAGGACTTTAAAGTCGGACAATCTGTATACTTACAAATATTAAAACTGAAATATAACTGAAAAGTTAAAATATCAATGTTTATTTCCTACTGTCAAAACTTGCCTTAAATAGGAATATTCACATTATCATGTGTGCGCCAGGAAATGTGAGGCTGTCGTTAACATTGACTACAAGATGGAAATGACAGACTTTGATAGTGTATCATGTGAACTAAAGGATCGATAGATGAAAGAACCTGCAGGCAGTTATGTTATTTGCTACTAAGAGAAACCTCCGTATGATAAAAAGAACCCAACTAATGCATGACATCCAAGCAAACCTAACAACCAGCTTACAACCTACAGCAGGACAACTCAACAACTGCCTGCATTCATTGCTTGACAAACATGCCCCAGCAACCAAGTGCAGAGTATCAATTCAAAAGTGTTATCCGTGGTATAGCAGTGTTAGGGACCAGCTTCTCACTGCTAAAAGAGACTGACGTAAAGCTGAGAGGCTTTGGTTTTCCACGAGACTCACTATTCAGAAGCAAATCTATGCAGCCGCTAAGAAGTATGTCACAGACATAGTCCATACAGCGAAATCAGCTCACTACAGTACTAAGATCACGGAAAGTTCCAGCTGTAAAGAGCTATTCGAGATTACTAACAAGCTAATGTCAAGGAACAAATATATACCACTTCCAACCATCTTCTCTCTAGTCGACCTTCCGGACCTGTTTGCAAATTTCTTCCGAGACAAAGCAAAAACCATCAGAGATAAACTTAACAACACAATTTCAGTTGACTCGTCGTCACCATACAGTTGTGATACAAAATTTCAGCAGCAACGGTTAGCAGCATTTGAACCTGTCTCTATGGATTTAGTAAGTACTATCGTGATGAAGAGTGCACCAAAGTCATGTGAACTTGATCTGATTCCGACATCACTGCTGCTTGCGTGCTTAGATCCAATATTGCCTTCACTAACGGATGTTATTAATACCTCTCATCTGGGGAATTCCAATCATTTTTCAAAACTGCCATTGTAAAGCCTCTGAAGAAACCAACACTCGATCATAACAATTTAAAGAACTACTGCCTAGTTTCTAATCTCCCATTCATGTCAAAAATCTTCGAAAATGTTGATCTATCCCAACTTGTATCTCATCGGAATTCAAACAGTCTTTTTAGCAATGTACAGTCTGCATATCGCCCTTGCCACAGTACTGAAACTATTCTTCTGAAAGTAGTCAATGACCATCTCCATGCTTTGGATAGCGAAACGATTACAGTCCTCACTCTCCTAGACTTGTCTGCAGCGTTTGACACAATAGACCATGATATATTACTTCACCATCTCCAGCATGTATTTGGCATTCACGATACAGCCTTACTATGGTTCAAGTCCTACTTGGTCAACAGAACACAAACTGTGTCCGGAAATGGAAAACACTCCAGTCCAGTTGATCTATGTTGTGGTGTTCCTCAGGGGTCTGTTCTTGGACCTGTTCTCTTCATTCTATACACTCAGCCACTCTCAAGTGTCATAGATCATCATCCAGTGTCTCACCAATTGCACGCTAATGATATCCAAATATACAAATCTAGCCACCCAACTGAAGTTGAAGCTATCATCCAAGGCGTAGAGAGGTGCATTTCCGATGTGAAATCATGGATGACATGTAACAAGTGATAGATGAAAGATAATGAAACTGACGTCATTCTGATTACAACAAAAAGACTTTCTTATTCACATCCTTTAACTCAGACAATAAATATCATCAACACCAACATTAAATTCACACGGTCAGTACAGAACCTAGGTGTTACTCTCGACAGTACTCTCTCACTGTACCAACATGTCAAGGCTGCATATCTTGAGCTGAGACGCATCAGCTCCATTTGCAAGTATCTTTCAGCTGATGCCACTAAAACACTTGTGTGTTCCTTAGTACTTTCAAGACTGGACTATTGTAATTCAATTCTGTCTGGTTCGTCTCAATATCTACTCCAGAAACTTCAAAAAGTTCAAAACACAGCTTCTCGTATCATCCTTAGAGTACCACGATCCCTACACTGGCTATCCATACGATCCAGAATTAAACACAACATTTGTTCTCTGTGCTATGTTTCGCTGACGGGCTCCAGTCCAACATACCTATCTGCCCTCACCCATGTGTACACACCAGCAAGATACTCATGATTCTCTTCTGACACTCGTATTTTCATTATACCCACTATGAAAATGAAATCATATGGACAACGTTCTACTGCATATCAGGGCCCAGCAATGTGGAACGAATTGCCCACTGAACTTAGACACAAAGACACAGTGATCTCATTCAAGAGCGCTCTTTAAACTCACCTATTTCAACTGCAAGAACAGACTTAAAGGCCTAAAAATGTGTCCTTACCTTAAATATTTACAGCATGTTTTCTGTTTTCTAATTCGGTGGTGTTTGTTTTTATTTTTGTAATCATCTCATTATATGTTTTTTAAGTGTTGTCAATGTTGTAAAGCGCTTAGAGTTTCTAAAGATTAGGCGCTATACAAAGATGTCATTATTATTATTATTATTATTGAAAAATGGAGTACATAGCATTGCAATGAAGGTGTTGATATATGTACTGATACTGTGGAGAGATTGCAGAGTGTAAAACTACTGTTACAAAGCATTACTAATTGAACACGACCTCTCTCTTTCTAAATTGTTTACCTTGGAAATTTGAGTTTGCCCAAGCCAACTTTGAAGTTTTCTTGGGTGTAAGGCAAGTGGATTTGTAAAGCCCTACAGGCTGGGTCATCTTCACTAACCAAGGGTTATGGATACATTCGTTCCACATTGACAATGAATTAACTGGATCGATGACGCTTGGTTTGCAAATATAGGCTTGATATTTTGGTTCTATGTCAGCTGTGTCCTGCCTAAAGTCAAATGTTCTGTTGATGGAATTTAGTGATTTGATGACAGAAAGTTGGGAAATTGAAGTTATAGGGATTAAATGATCATGGGTGAGTATTTATCAACGCGTAAATTGTACCTATCCACTCACAAAGTTAACACAAGGTCTGAACTTTATGTTCATTTTGTGAGTGAGTACATACAATTTACACTTTGATGAATATACAACCATAATCATTTAATCCTATAGTATTTCTAAAATAATCTAAAATCAATCAGTCTTGATTTGTTTATACTGAAAGACAATAGAATAGATGCAACTTTTCTTTCTACAAACAACTGCAATGTGCACATTGTCCTGAGATTTATTTCAAATGGCAAAGATCATGATGCTGGACATGGTGTTAGTAATAAGGAAAAATAAATTCACATCCCATAGACAGACAGCAATATAATTTCAAAGCCATGGACGTAGTTGGCTCATTCATGCATGATAGAGAAAGCAGTCTTTCTTACCATTCTCTTTCCATGTGTGAGCACAGCCGCCATGATTCTGCTTTCTCTGTGAATCTGTTATTTTTCTGGTCCAGTTCATCAAAGTAACATCATAAATGGCAGGTACAAGTCTAGAGACATACATTACAAAAATGTGAAATGTAAAGTATCATTATTTTTTTTTTATTATAAACAAATGTTTTATGGATTCTGCAACTTTTTAAAATCTGATTCATATTTATTACTTTCTGAAGTCTGTTTAATGTAAGTCTCTATTAATACAGATTACTCAGGATGTGAAGAAAGAAAAACACAGTTACTTTCTGACCTACTAGGAGACCAATTATATATTTTTTTTACAACACGTATAATTATTATAATGACTGTCAACTATATTAAAGCATCTTTGTTAATTTCTACTAATTTTTAAATAAATAATAGGCATTTTAAAGCAAAGTCATGAAATTTAATTTACAAAACTCTGTTAAGAGACTCAGGCCCCTGCAAAATACAGTTCTTGGAATTATGAAAGTTCATGAACTTTATGAACTATTATTGAACTGAACACGAAATGTTCTTGAAATTGTTTTGTGGCTGTTCATGAACTACAGTTCCTGAACAGTTCATTAATAACTTAAGGATCAAACGACTTACCATTCAAGAACAATAATAAATCATAAGAGTTCAAGAAATGTTCATTTGTTCTCTCTACGGATTAAAGTGCAAACATCTAATCAAATCTTGATAAGTGATTTAAACATGAGACAAGTGAAAAGGTAGGTAGGACAAGTGAATTTTCTGAAATAATTTGTCCTGGACAATTGGATGAAAAAAAAATTGCTCAGTCCTGAATATAGAGTGCATTGGAAAATGAATACATGGAACCATTGTTTTTGTATTTCTATATCATTAATTACAATTTTCATCCCACACCCGTCCTTCAGCTAAGTCACGAAAGTGTCTGCAAGATCGAGAGAATGATCTTTTTAAGGGGGTGGGGGGTGGGGCAAACCAACATTAAATGTAAATGTTCAACCTTTAAAATGATGCAATCTCAGTTCTAGTGTTTTATATAGAAAACACATGCACACACAGCAAGGCCCAAGGTTAGGGGGTTCTCCATACATATTCAAGACATGTTCATTTTTTTTTTAATTTATATTTCTGTTTCCTTCTTAATTTTGTTCTTTTCAAATTATCAATGGGACATTTTTTTTTCTACAGACTTCTGGGCAAACAAACATGTGGTAATTCCTATCAGCTGCGTCCACGTTCAGCTGATTCCGTGGGCGACCACACGCTATTATCCATCCGAGTTTCAACTAGGTTATGGGACACAAATAAACCTAACTCCTCCATTTAGATGATATGGATGTCATCTTTGAGAATTACAAAACCCCCTTTGACACCTTTTCACAATTAGAGCGTATCATTAGCATTTTTTACTATAGTTGTGACAGGGTCTGCATTGAATATGCATTCCCAGTTCGAGTTCTCTTTGTTGGCTTCACCTGTGCTCTAACTTCCGTATATTCAATGCCTGTTATTAACATTTGTGTCGTTTTCATTGTAAGTTCGTTTTCCAAAAAATAAAAAAAAAGGTTTTAGTCACTCATATTTATGAGTCAAAGCACTTTTCCGCACTCTTTAAAAAGTTCCTACTGATACTGTAGTGCCCTAGTCTGATCACTGAAGTAACAGTTATTATTATCATTATTATTGTCACATATTAATGATTGGACAGCACTGTCCATCTCAAACTCAGAGAAAGCCTTGATCACTTTCATGATTTATATATGCGTCAATACCAACTGAAATACGATTTAAACAACAAGGGGCATCTTGTATGTGCCAAGCAATCGCAGGTGCTTACATGTGAATACACATTCAATAGAACATCAGTTTCTTTCAAGTCATCACATCAGAGGAGGATTAGCTGTTAATTAGTCAAATTGGTTTCATGCCCGTTTACCTAAGTCTAGTCTTAGCTATTCTGCAGATCGGCCATGGCTAACAAAACATATAAAAAGGGGAGTATTACGGTGGAAACTGAGGCACATCGTGGCGATGCATTACACAGAGAAAAGGTGCGTCCTCGGAGAATTGCATGTGTATTTGATGTGGAAGCTCGCATCCCTGAAAGACTTCAGTGTGTTCCCTGGACAGGCCCATAATTCTAAGAACTATTCAGTGGCTTACAAGGGGACCCCGAGTGGCCAAGTAGTCTAAAGCGCTCTACGTTTCGGATCACTGAAATCTCACCTCTGCATGGGTTCGAGTCTCCGATCCGGCCAATGTGAGAAAGCTTGTCAGTAACTTCTCGTGAGTCGGTGGTTCTTTCCGGGGTTTTACACATTTCTTCCTCCACCATTAATACTGGCCGCCATGTATAGCCTATCTTGTGCTGAAAAATGGAATTAAACCCTACAATAACAACAACAGCAACAACAGTGGCTTACAAACTTGAAACGGTGTTTTTTTTAAACAATAAAATGATACTCATGATCATCCGACTGAGGTTCTGTCTACGAACGTGTTTTTCAAAGACAAACTGGTCTAATGTAGTTTACGGGCATTTTAATCAACCTTATATGCAATGTACTGTCCAATCAATTCTCGACAATTTTGGCTTTTTCCTAGTGATGCCACATTAAATTTGAAATCATACAACCTGATACTAACAGAGGCGACATTTTGTGTCGTACGACTATTATACTCGAATACGGTATACACTTATCTGACAATAAACTAAATATTAATTTATTTAACTCGCAGGTCATTTCATAAAATTGGAAGTAACCGACACGGATTTGAAAGTAACAGGTGGGTGTTTCCCACAGGCACTTGATTCCGGGGTAAACTAATGTGTACACTCAATAATGTTAATTATTGAGTGTACACATCAGTTTACCCCGGAATCAAGTGCCTGTGGTGTTTCCCCAACAGTAGACGGTTGTCCTAGTATAAAATATAGGCTTGTAAATTACCCGGCAACCGGCGCTTAAGTTAGGACGCTTTTGTAATGGATTTCGCATTTCAATTTAATAATTATATTAAAAAGAATGGCGATTTTCAAAAGTACTTTAGTTTAAAGCATGTTTAAACTCTTACTTCAGCGCGTCTGCCGCGCACGTGTGAATGACATCAAATGGCATTGAATCCATTACTTTTAACAATCAAAACTTATTCCAGACTTAAAACAATAAAGTTAGAAGATGCATGTTATTTTCAGTGTACATATCAGTCTTTCAGCAAAGCTTAAATCTGTGCCCACAGGAGCACAACATTTACATTACCGTGTGCCACCATTTTCCTTTATAGCTGTGCTAACCTAGTACGCATGCGAGCAATATTTGACATTCGCAGACAAATAGTTTTTGATTCAGACCATGTTTTGTTCACCTTCGAAATAATATATTTTGAACAGTTCGTCTACGATGAAGATTTTTCTATTGTCACTTTGGATCTAAATATCGGTCTTCTTTCTATACTATGATACAAAATTTTAACCATATTATATATACATTGCATAACAGAAAATGTTAAAAAATTTAAAGTACCCGAAAGGTAGCTATTTCCAGAAGAAACAAATATATACGGCTTTTCAAAGATTCCATTTATTTTTCAAATGTGACAAGCTAAACTCTAAATATTTTTAAACCTAAATTTATTAAGCCTGTTTTGTTAATTGACACATAAGCAAAGTTTTTTTTTTTTCCTATTTACTTGCCCGTAAATGTGTTTTGACTATTAGGGTACCAAAAATTTCAAGGTTCGGGGACATAGTCCCCCAATGATCGCGCTTTTGTCCCCGTATGGTATGATTCGGACTAATATATATATATATATATATATATATATATATATATATATATATATATATATATATATATATATATATATACACACATATGTGTGTGTGTGTGTGTGTGTGTGTAGGAAACTGGAAAATGTAAAGAAAATAGCGTTGTCATCTACTATCCGTTCTTATTAAAATCTTGGTGTTATCCAGTTGCCCAAGTACTTGTTTGCCATTTTAGTCATGCTGAGTATTGCCACATATGGAAGTGACAAACATATTTTCTGTAGGAAAATCAATATACATAATTTTTCATCTTGGCTCTCAATGTCAATTCTATTTGTGTGAATGGGTACATTGAGCATACACCTTAAAATATATTTTCATCTATAGTTAAAGTACCAGTAGTATCATCGCCAGTGATCATGGCCCTCATACAAACATCAGGCCGAAATAGTTCTAAATTTGTACTACATAATCCGCTTATTATTGTCAGTTAATAACGTTATACCTGTATAGGACTTGAGTGTACTTAGATACATATTTTCCTACAAATGTGTGAACACGTAAAGAAACGCAAAATTTTACCTTCTGAGAAAGACAGTTTTATTCCCGAACGCTTCAATTTCTGGAGCAAGTAGTTTCAGATATAGTAAATCTCTTCACTTTTGCAGGGAAACATGTCTTGAATGCTCGTTGTAACCCTGTAATGCCTAAATGGAGGCTTGTCGTATTATGTCATTTACAGTTAGCACACTTTATTTATCAGAACTTTTACAGTTTGAAAATAGCTCAACTTTCAGACTATCATTTCTTTTCGACACAAATGTAACACAACCACAATGTGACAAATACATAATCAGACTCAGATAATTACAAAACGAGGCCGAGTCAGTTAATATCCAGACTGAGACAATGACATAGCCAGGCTAAGACAATTACATAGCCCGAAAGACACAATTACATAGCCAGTCTGAGACAATTACATAACCAAGATGAGTATATTACTTAACCAGACTGATACAATATTTACATATTTTTTACTAAACATTTTCCACAGTGGCGATACCGCTTTTGGAACAACAATTTTACGTTTATGAAGTACGTCTTCTATTAGATATTATTCAAACCCGTATTTACATATTTACTCCTTTTTCACTTTGGCTCTTTGTCTGTTCTTTCTCGCCCTCTCGCTACATCCCTCCTAACCATCTACATCGGGATGTATAAGTCTCAAAATGAGTCAAATGTAGACTGTCTAGTGTATATATAAAAAATCATTGAGATCCCTTCAAGATGTGCCTCAAAACGAACTCTAGAAAGCAAAACATCGACTTAAAGAAGTTTGCCACATGAATCGTAGACACTGGCTATATCTCACTCACATAGTATTGCATACAATAATATTGTACGACAATCAGTGCCCATTTTTCAGACAGATATTCTTCATTAAATGTAGTAATACAGTTATTGTAGTACCATGATTAACTCACGAAGCTGGATTAATCAGATGTTGATTATTGTTGATTGGAAACCGAAATTAGATGACAATCGAAAATCGGTCAATGAGTCTTCAACATAGTTAGACTGCAAGATTGTCAAGGACACATAATAATGTAGTCATGAATGTAGAAATGAACGAATTGAAGAAAGAAATCCTTAAAAGTAAACTCATAATCAGTATTGTCTTTATGTTTAAAGATCTTATAATCATACGTCTGGCAGATGCAACCTCTGTCTTGTGATGCCGTGGTTTTTATTACTTCACACAGTTTCAGTGAAAGTATGAAATGTGTTAAAGAAATAAAAATGTCAACAATTGCGAACAGTCGTTTTCTGACAGTTTGAAACATGAATGTACAAGGTAAATTATTTTTAAAAATGCTGTTCTAAAATTATTGCAAAATATGGGAAATGATTTTTTATTTTTTGTCGATGTAGCTGTTAGTCTCATTGGAAAAGAATGAATAATACCTTTGCAAATCGACGGCTTTTGACTCTAAAATATGTCATAAAAGGCAAATCCACCTTACATGAACATATATATATATACTCTTATGGTGAAGAAATATGCTGTATTGTCACGAATGGCGAACTACTTCCGTATATCTTTTGAAGAAACGTAGATTATATACTGTGTAATCGTTAGAGTAAAGATATACTGAAACCGTGGGGACACCATTTGAATGGCCACATTTCGTATATCTGTCATTTAATTATTAGTTCTAGATGAATGTATGTATCAGCGTACAAGGCGACGTTTGGCACAATAATTGCGATACATTTCCAAATAAAAGGTGGCTTAAAAATCTAGTGGTTTTTTTGTTTTCAAGGGAAATAATGAGGTTTGGAAAACGCCTCTATGTTTAGCACCTTCATATATTTTTCAGCATTAGAAATGAAGATTATTAGTATCATCGTGATTATTTTTTATCATCATTTATAATTATATTTATTATCATTATTATTATTATTATTATTATTATTATTATTATTATTATTATTATTATTATTATTATTAGTTTTAGTATTATTATTATTATTATTATTATTATTATTATTATTATTATTATTATTATTATTTACATAATCTTATTTTCTCTTTATTAAGATGACCGATATATCTACATTGTTGAAAATCATGCAAATATTTTAAAATGTCTAAGTTTTTTTTTTTTATATCGCTAATGGAAAGTAACGTGCAGCTGTATGTCGTTACTCTATCTCGTTTATTTGGTCGTTCAATTGTTTGACATTGTTTTCTAAAGCATTTTCGTATTTCCGTTTTATCAGCGGCAACAACTTTGGAAACGGTCTGTATGCGACGAGAACAATTCCTGACCCAGATACGTTCACTGAGTAATATTGACTTCCCTAATGAGTTAGCATCTCATCTCACACGCTGTTCAGAAACTCTGAACTTAAATTTAAGAAGGAACCATGACATCAATCCAAATCCTGACTTCTATTTTGCACGAAATTTTCAAAATAGTCAACTCGTTTGGCGAAATCGTGCGACACAGAGAAGGAGGTAAGCTTTCAACGTATTACAGCTGAAGCGTTTGCTTGCATTAGTCGCTAGAATCTAAACATATACGAGGTGGTTCTCCTATATTTATGGGGCTTTTATCACTCTTACAAACCTTCACAGTAATCGTTATGAAGTTTCAAAAAGAAACCTTTTAAAATTAGCTCTATGGAAATATTATAGTGCTGCTGATGTATTGTTGATTCAAACATTAAATAATGGTCAAAGTAAAGCCCTTGATATAATGAATACTTTCATTTCTACATACACATGCGTTATTTTATGCGAGTTTGAACCAATAATACACATAACTTATAAGAAACGTACGAAGTAAATAAATTTAAACCAAATATTTATCGGTATCTATTTTGTTTCTAACAATTTCAGAAAGGCCTGCATACCTTTCATTATATATGAAACAAACATGCATATTAAACGAAACCTACGGTTCCCATCATAACGGACACAATAACAGTGTCATAAGAGGAGAATAACACAAAATAGGAAAGCATACATAGACATCAATGCTTTTCTTAAACGAATGCTGATGAGATCGTTCCATGGTCTATTTATATTATATCATGTGGGATGAAACTTAAGTCTCTTAATGTGGATGGAATTAAGACTTATACATTAGTAAAATAATGACAGGTAGTAACGACAAGACATAGCGGTTTGTTTTCAGGAAGTGCAAATGGACACAGATTATGTGGTGGTAATAATGAATTGAGCTATAGTGAAAGATAATCAATATTTCGGAACATTAGCTAATTTGATTCTGTTCAAGTACTCATATACCTAATGATCTGACTTATTAAAAGCTGACTGAAAAAATAGAGAAAGTGAGCAGTGATTATTGTACCGTAGAATATCCCTATCAAGGCAGTAAAACGTGGTGACATGAATGACAGCATTGGCCCTTTCTGGAGACTTGAGAAACTAAATGTGTCAATAATGAAAGTAAAGTGAAAAATGGATGATACATGTAGTTGGATATTTAAAATAGCATTGCGATTTCCATATTTTCTTGGTAGTATCTAGGGGGCCGAGGAATACATGTTGGGCGGTATCATGGACCACGGACGCGCATGTGGCACACAGGCGGTTGCAGGTGGGGCATGGGACACCGGTGGTTGGGGGTGGCTGGGACGCAGCTCTTTGACGTCTCTCACGAGCTGCAGCACAACGCTGGCGGCTGTCATCCTGAAAGGAGGAACTGACTTTTCCGATCAGCACTCGCCAGTGAATTCCCTTCTGAGGCAGCGAGCTCGAACTGGTGAGGTTCAAGGTTTGCCCATTTGAAGTGAGTCTTCAGTTTGTCTTTTTACCTTTTTCGAGGGCTGCCTTTTTCCGGTTGCCCTGGGCTAGCTCGCCAAAGAACAGCTGATTTGGGATTCTGTTTTGATCCATGCGGTTGACATGGCCAGTCCAACGATGCTGGGCTTGGATTTGTGTGGCTTCAATGACTGTTGTTTTGGCTCTCGCAAGGACTTCCTGGTTAGGGATTCGGTCCTGCCACTTGATCCGCATGATGGATCTCAGGGAGCGCTGTTGGAATTGTTCCAACTCACAGATGTGCCATCGGTAGACAGTGCACGTTATACAGACATACAAGAGAGACGTGAGGACAACTGCATTGTACAACTTCATCTTAATTTACACGCGTATGACCTTGTGCTGCAAGACCTTGGTTCGGATTCGTCCGAGTGCTTGGCTGGCCTTTTGGGTCCTTGTAGTGATCTCTTTGTCCAGTCATCCATCACTGGATATTGTCCTGAAGAGGTATCTGAAACTGACCACAGTCTTCAGCTGCGTATCGCCAATGTTGATGCAGGGATGTGAATAGACCGAGTTTGGGGCGGGCTGGAAGAGGACGTCTCTTTTTCCTAGGCTAAGTGAGAGTCCAAACAGTTTGGACGCTTCAGATAACCTGCCCTCAATTGCCTGTAGGTGAGTCGTCTCTTCATTGGCCAAGAGGGCACATTCATCTGCAAAGAGTGCTTCAGTGATGAGTCTTTCTAGCGTCTTGGTTTTTGCTCCATGGCGACGGAGGTCAAACACTGATCCATCCAGGCGATATCTAATGTAGATACCAAGGTCAAAGTCACGGATGGCATGGATCAGTACCTGCGTGAAGTAGAGGTTGAAGAGTACCGGAGCTAGTACACAGCCCTGTTTGACACTGTTAGATATGAGGAATTTCTCAGAGGGTTCATCGTCTGAAAGAATCTCTCCAGTCATGGCTTCATGGAAGCGAATGATGCTGTTGGTAAACTTCTAAGGACAACCAAGCTTTTTGAGTACTACCCACAGTATATACACTAATTGATGTACGTTCACAACATATCTTTGATTCAAATAATCCATTACACAGTATATCCATGATGATTAAGAAGCCACGATGGGTTCGGTTTCTGCTAGATCATTCGTAGATCCATGGCACAGAATCGTGCCCATATTGTACACGCCACAGCACCCATGCCCATATAGCCATGCTCATAGTATATATGACACCGTATCTAAGTCTATAGTATCCAAACACACAGTATCAATTGAAACTACATAGCAAAATAAATAAAGATATATAATACGTCTATATACGTGAGAGGGCATCTACAATCACATTACATTTTCCCTCGTGGTCCGTAATGTTACTGAAGTAGTACCGTAACTTCAAACTGCATCTAAACAATCTCTGTTATTTATTTAATTTTTGTTAAGGAAATTAGAGGATTTGTGAACACACAATACAATAACTGGAGAAGCTGAAATAACATGCACTTCCAGAATCAATTCCTTCTCGAATGTGGAATAAAAGATATGGTGTTTTTAAAAAAAGATAGAAAACAAGATAATCAACACTGTTTTTTCCTTCTTGAACCAATACTTTACCAACCCAATATTACTTGCACGAACAATCATTTTACTAATTGATTCATATTTTCATCTGAAAGAAATATCCCACTTTAAATATGGCCTTTAATTTAATACAAAATTCACAACACTTGTTTTACCAATGAAACGTTGATTTCTTACTCAAAATAAGTGTCAGGGTTTCAGCAATTGTGACAACATCTGAACAAAACTATGGATAAAATCCAGCAATACTCGAAACTTGCATCAGTTCCCATTTCTTTACAGTAACTGAGTATCCAGAGATACCACTCATCTTAAATTTAATATTGTCACATGACCATGACCCAAAATATGTCCTAAACCTGTGACACAAGCCCTGCTACACTCATTTTGACTGAACTTATCTGCCAGATTTGTATCACTTGGTCGTTAAAAGAAGTTTCCTATGGTTTCCAAGTGATATTTCTAGGTATCGCTGTAGATGACGACGTTATAGTTCTATGTCTGACGATCATGTAGGCCAGATGTAATAATGTTCATTAAAAACTGGAATGCTAATGAAGACGTCATGCCAAAGCGCATCACGTTATAGTAATTATGTACATCTGGAGTTGCAAATTCCGAACAGTTTTCAAGGCATTGTGACGATTAATATTAACTAAATTCTGATTTGGCATCATAGTCTTCAGTAGAACAAGGAAATGTGTATAATCATCTGATAATGATATATATAAAGTTGCATCTCTCTCTCTCTCTCTCTCTCTCTCTCTCTCTCTCTCTCTCTCTCTCTCTCTCTCTCTCTCTCTCTCTCTCTCTCTCTCTCTCTCTCTCTCTCTATGGCTCTGTCTGTCTGTCTGTCTGTC
>JAECUM010047794.1:0-23033 GCA_016617855.1 Megalonaias nervosa
AGAGAGAGAGAGAGAGAGAGAGAGAGAGAGAGAGAGAGAAGAGAGAGAGAGAGAGAGAGAGAGAGAGAGAGAGAGAGAGAGAGAGAGATTAAGTGTTGATATAGAGATGCGAGTGTGCGTGGGAATGTATGTATACGCATGTATGTATGTATTTATAATATTAATTAAACGTTTGTTAATGTGACAAATTTGTTTTATGGTATATATCAAGCGTGAAACCATCATAACGCATTTAAGTAATAAAACTGCTAGACCAAAAACAATACGTATAAAATACCCATTTAAGTAATAAAACAGCTACACAATAAATATTATGTATAAAATATACATTTAAGTAATAAAACAGCTACACAATAAATATTATGTATAAAATACCCATTTAAGTAATAAAACAGCTACACAATAAATATTATGTATAAAATATGCATTTAAGTAATGAAACAGTTACATAAGTAATATGAATAAAATACGCATTTAAATAATAAAAAATATCATGTTGGTATAAAGAGGTTTCAATTCTAAGATAGTAACCTCATGACATAAAATGAACTAGCTTTCTTCTTTGCAGGTAAACAAGGGTGTGTTTTGGCTAGGCATTTTTTAAAATCCCAAACATATTCGTGCTAGCGAGCACAATATATAATATTTTTCATGCCTTATAATTTTGTACTGGTAATATTTTTTCAGCGACGTGATTAGTTCTTGTTTCGAGATCTTGCCACGATTTAATACAAGCTTGGTTTCCCTTTAATCATTCTTTCATAACTGAGGGGTCACCAAAATTGCCTTACAGAGGTCCGAGGAGTCACCAAAATTGCCTTACAGAGGCGAAACTGTCTTTGGTCAGATCGTCAAAAAACCACTCCAGAATTCTTGCTGGGTGAAATATCATTTAGAGATGCACAAATTATGGAAGGGATTTAACTTCGAATCCGATCTACTTCATAATTTTCTGATTCATGTTACAGAGGTAGATCTATGTCCAAACTGAAACCTGATAGTTCCTATCTCACAGAGACGTATATACGGTTTTACCTTATGTACAGTTTATCCGATAGCGTGCTTTAGTGGCGGTTGACAGCCGTAGGCCGTCCCACGTCGCTATATATCTACATTAAGGATCATTTTGGCTAGGAGCAACATTTAGTATTGTACTGATAACGGCTTTTTAAGATGCTAGATAAAATATTGAACGACCGACACTGTTTAAGGAGGAGATATAGAAATAGCTAGGATGTATATACAAGGAGAAAACACCAAAAAATTTATTAGGGTGAACAAGACTTGTTCAAGTGACGCTGAATGACATACAATGAATAGACCTGTCAGAAAATTTAAACTTTAATCCGAGAAACGGTCTGTTGACTATTTGAAACTTTTAAGGTATTTAACGCACGATGTGTGTGTGTGTGTGTGTGTGTGTGTGTGTGTTACTGCTTATCTTCACGTCAGGACAGTAATGGCTATATGGTGTTAAATATGGTGAAGTTTTAAAAATGTAAATATAAAGAATTGCGCATTACAATTTGGGAAGATAAATCCTTCCAAATAAACGTAAACAAAGGCTGAAGATCTTAAAATTCTGTAAAATTTAAAGATAAAGGTATGAAAATATAAAATCTTTGAAATTCAATGTCGAAGTTCTTTATAGCCGCATTCTCTTAAGATTCCAAGATTGTCTCTTGTGGTGCATTATCGTGAAGTTTATGAAGTGAGCTCACATTAAATTTCTTTTTTTTTTTCCTTCAAATTCTGTCTCACAGGATGAAAGTCGATACACTGGACAAGAATGTGATCCACTCTGAGTGGACGCTGGCAGGGCATATACTCTTGGTCGACGTACACCCGTCATAAGGTGTGCGTAAGTCATACCTGATCGGCACATTACAATCCCATTTCATTTGTCAGAAATGTGAAATCAATGTTACTGGTAACACAAATGAGTGAACAAATGAAATGTTACCCATGTTTCACCTGTTTATGAGGGTTTATAAAATCATTCCCATATCTCAGTTACATACAACCATACAGTAACAACAATGAGTCTGGCTTATATTTTTTTTTTTAAAATCGGAAATGTTTAATATCAATGACAACTGTGTCCATTGCCATATTTTGAAAATTAGGCTTATATAACTTTAAAATATATTTATAATATTACATAATGAAAGACGAAAATGGCATAGCGTCTTCCTAAAATGCTTACATGTTTGACATTTATATACTTTATAGTCTGGTTATCTAGGCCTTTCTCCTGGTTTATTGATGCATTCAAATATAATTTCACTTAAAATGATTTCATCTTTATAGTAAATCCCTTAATCAGTGCAAAATTTAGAACATGACATTCAATTCAACATATAACTGAAGTTTAAATGAAATCTTTTTTATTCGGGTCGCTTTTGTCTTCATCGTGGTCATTGAGCTTAGTGTCGGAAGTTTACCGAAAATAAAATCAGGGAGTGCATTTGCGTAAAAATAAAGCATCACTGTTAATGAAATCGTGTCATCTTTTTGGTATTTGAAGCCAAATTCGAAACAAATTCATTGACAAATAAATGCTATGCAAAATGGCTGTGGTCCATGAATCATCCTATTGGACTTCATGTTGTGTTACCTTCCCGTATCGATGTTTGAGCAGGGATAGGTATTTCCGTAAATCGTATTCACCGTCATCACTGTAGTAGGGGATTGGCATTTATATAGTGATGATGCACATAATTTGACCTATCATTCCATCTCATTCGTTCGTAAAAATAAATGATTGAGACATCACCTATGCGTATAGGCTTGTTATGTTTCGGCATGGGATATTATACATGTTGCATGGACTTCGCGACAATTTTAAACGTATATGGGACCTTTATACTGTAAGGGGATAAAATCTATTTTTTAAGGTTGTCAGCAATGTTTAAATGTATACATGCATAATGTTCAAAGGATACAGTGATAGAAAGAAATCATATTTTGTTGGTTTTAACGTAATTTTTAACATAGATTATATCATGCTGATGAAATGGGAAACACCGAGGCAGCCAGTGAGGACTGGCCTGGGAGGATACCGGACCCGTGACCGTTGGACTACAAGTTCAACGCTCTACCAGCTGAGCTATCCCGGTTCAAAACAAATAAAGAAAATTACAGATGAGAGAAGAAAAGAAAAATAAAGTGCCCTTGAACTGACCTGAAATTGTTCAAGTAACTGAATTCCTTTGAGTTATTATCTAAATTTTAGACGTAATATTTTAGCCATCAGCCCGGGCCTAATAATTCAGCTCAAGAAACAAAAGTTCTGACCTCAACAGAATAGTCTGACAACTGTACAGGTGACTAAAGAAAGTGTAGCCTCCTTGGCTGACTGTTTTCATAAAAATTGATAAATATGCCTACAAAAGATGTCGTATTAAGTATGAGTCATATCTGCATATGCAGGAAAACTAATAACACATTATTCTCCCGTAAAATCTAACGTGTCAGTTTATTGCTATTTGAGTTTTCGGTATTTAAAAGTAGTGCTGATAAAAAAAGATACTCGGATACCTTGGGTTTTGAACATATGAATAAAAAGTATATCATTGAATACCCTCATCCCAATTCTTTCCTGTATGGAAGCGTTATGACCGAATCATGTTCTTCAAAGTTTGAAGAAATTAGTCAAAGACCCTTGACTTTCAAGATGATAGACGATTTAAACCGTTGTATTCCTAATACATGCATAAATTGTTGGAAAATTCCAAACATAAAATTTGACCTTTCATCAGACTGGACAGATTTGGGAAGGCCAACAAGTGCAACCCCACCCCCTTTACCCAAACCTTTACAACAGTTTTATTTTCATATTTCTCAACGGAATTGCACACCTTATTGTAAGCAAGTATAGGTTGCCTGACTTGGTCTTTTGTAAGAAAAAGACACAGTCTCCCGTTATTCTACTTATGGTTTCGTCAAATTCAGGAATAGGCTGCAGATGAGTCATAGTTATTTTCTGATTGGGTTATCCTCCTATCTGACAAGTTTGACAAGATCTACAGTATTTAGAAATATCGCTTTTAATTTTTCGCCAATAAAAATAATTTCAGATCTTGTGGACAATCTTATTGACTCCTGAATGATCAGTCAAGGGAGTTTCATATGCTAAACAAGGAATTTTCTGTCGATATGACATCAGAACGACAACTTCATAGCTCACTGACTACTCGTCACCAGTGGGTACCTCGGGTGGTCTCCATTTACTTGGGTGGTCTCCATTTTCTCATAAAGACTTCGTTTTTCAGAAAGTTACAAACTGGGACTTGTGTGGCTTCAGTTTCACTATCAATCAGTTTCAGGATCAATGTAATCAATACTTATTGATTGATTAATACGAGGAGCAAAGATGACTTCCTCAAAAGCCTGACCAATAATTGTGTCAGCTAAAGGAATAATGTTCGGATCAGCATCGTTCTCAAGAGCTGTTTTTTTCCATAGCTCTAGTAACTGCACAAAAAGGGTAAAAACCATAGATTTCGCTCACAATCAGAAAAAATGTTTGATCAAAACAAGACTTTTCAGTTACTAGTCGATAAACCGGGACCTTGTCCTGCCTAGGTCAATGCCTAGTAGTAAATGAATACCTTCCATAGATAAAGAAGTTACTGGTCCAACAGTCACGGGTCAGAAAACTAAGTCCAATTTCAAATTGGCTTCATGGAGAGGAACATTAGCAAAGCCGAACTATATTCACTGAATAAGAACACTTTCATCTGAAGACTTTGCAGACAAAGGCAAATTATCTGTTAACGAAAGACTGCGAGAAGCTCCATTGTCTCTTAATATTATAATAGGGATGGTTTGGCAGAATCATCAAGAAGTTATATAGAACCTGCCGACATGAATCGTTAATAAGTTTCCAAATTAGAATCAGACTGGAGTTTTGCGTGTATTGCTTTCAATACAAGACCGTGGTCTTGACCTCACTGAAATAAAATCAGTTAGAATAGCTCTCTTTTTATTCTTTTGCTAAATTTTCAGACTATAGCAATCAGAAGTGCCCTTTCAGTTTACAATAAGTGCACGCAGGAAGAGAATATGGATTTCTGATTAGTCGTGTCAGATGTTTGATTTCTAAAAGTTGTACGTATTGAGATTTGGAAGTACTCGTATGAGACTGAGATGATTTTGTTACCAAAAAAAAAAATGCTGAGAAGAAGACATACTGACAAATGAAACTGTATTATTCAAGGAATAACCATCTGCTGTAATGACAGTATTGTCCAAAGTTCCACTTTTTGCTTATAAAGATAAGTCTTTGCATCAATATGTATGCATTTCTTGGACTCTTCAGTTAAATGAGTTGTCTGAGGTTATTGTAATCTTTATCAACCTTCTTGGCTATCACTACCTATCAAATAGTTGTTCTCTTTCGCTTGCAAATGCGACATAGGTTTGTTCAGTTTCTTTCCTACAATTCCTAAACCTTTGTCTATGTGCCTCGGGTATTCACTCGTAACCTTTCAAGATATATTTCTTCATTGCATCATAATCAGCACTATGTTGTATCGACAGTGAAATGTAGACTTTGCTAGCTTTTCCAGTAAGTACACTTTGTAATAATAAACCCAATGCTATCATTTCAAGTTTTCAGCAATTTTCTCTAAGTGAAGAAAGTATTTATCTACTTCTTTTTCCAGAAATTGGGGTACCAACATAATATTTTTGGTAACATTGAAACCTTAACTTGTGGAGGGTGCTACTTCTGCAAGTTCTGTGTGAGTGTGTGCGATTTAGATTTTTAACGTAGATTTAACAAATGTTCAGTCATATCGCTACGATGTCTGCACTGTGACAGTTTATAGTGATGTCTAGCACTGGGGCATCATGCCGCAGACATGTAGCATCATGTCCCACCCAGTCACATTATCCTGACACCAGGCCGACCAGTCCTAACACTAACCTCTTAATGCTGAGCGTAAAGAGAGGCAGCTGTTAGTACCATTTTTAAAAGTCTTTGGTATGACTCAACCGGGGTTGGCACCCGCGACCTCCCGCATCCGAGCGGACGCTCTAACCACTAGGCCACAAGAGCGGTCACTGCAAGTTCTAATTCTTATCATCTATAATGCATTTCACCTTCTTCTCTGTGTATCTGTATGTGGATTTCCCTCTCCTCTTTCTGTCTGTCTGTCTGTCTGTCTCTCTGCATTTGTATCTCCCTCTCTCCCCGTATCTGTCTCTCCTTTTCCTCCATCTAAATTTGTATTACCTTTTGAGGCTGAAGCTTTGTTTAAATTCCAGCTCCATCTAGTGTTTTAGCTGTGATTCCTTTAATTTCCTATCAAAATCAGATACAAGCTTACCAATCAAACCCAATGCACTATCACTCAAAATGTTTCTTTACCAGCCAAATACTGAATCAAAATATTCTTTATCTCTTGCTATGTTAAAGATGTTTTTACTTCTGAAAGATCACAATATCTGGCAAGCTCAAGCAACTCGTCCTTTTTTCATAGACTCTCTCCCAGCCTGGGTAGGATTTGAAAGAAAGTTCTCAACATTAGATGCGATCGTGTATGCTTGCTGGTCACACTGAAGATTTGCCAAAAGTGTGTAATTAAAATCTTTACAAGAGACTAAGAAAATTCAGAAACAAAGTCGATTTAAGTTTTAAAGACAGTTTTTATATCCTTGAAATGTTTTAAAGAAATTCCTTTCCTGGACACGCTCCCAATTTCTGTTGCGACTCTAGGTCTTAAAATACGTAATAGAAAGAAGTGAAAGCAACAGTTCAAGTAAAATTAACATGTTTGTTATTTCTATATAGAGCAAGTGAAAATTCAACTGGCACTTTACAGTTGGTGAATTAAATCCCAAATAATCCTATGTCCAAAATATAGAATGTTCCAAATGACTTACAATAGTCTTGAATCTTCTGATGTACAAAAATGTTGCAATCCAGAATATTTTGAATGAATTCGCAAAAAGCCCAAAGTAATGTGTATAAATCTAAAAGGTGAATAAGCACTTTATTAATTCCAATGAATATTTTAAATAAATAATTCCTCTCGAATTATATCTAACAGACTGATCTAAAATAGGACTGAATTGTTTATCAGATCGATATTTATACACATTTTACTTGGCGTATAAGGTAAAAGAGTGTGTAGATTTCCAACGGAAAAACCTAGTCTAACTGTAAGCAAGAATGACCTTGAACTTTAGCCACGTAAACATGCTGTTTACAACTTACACTCACGGACAAAAGTTAACTTTATAAACATTCTCTTTACAACTTGCGACCACCGACAAAAGTTAAGCACACAATATAAATTAAATATACATGAAAAAGGAAATGTAGTTTTCATCATTCAGTACACTTTCAAAAACGGGTACGTTCGTCTCTATATGAACGAAATGTCAGCTTGGGAACTAAAACCTGTTTTAACAATACCTAAGATACACGAGGTCTTTTTAAAAATAACAATAATAACCAGTGAGGAAAACATGGGGAATTCATTTTCTTTCAAAATAAAACCCTGTGCAAAGTGCGGAACTGTAGAGCGCTACTTATATCCGTGGTCCAATGCCGATGTTTCCAAAGGTGGCGTTATTTGCATTATTCAGTGTACACACGAGAAGGGGTACTTCCATCCCTATAAGAACGATTCATCAGCTTGTTTGGAAGTCTGTGGCGAATTCTTGAATCATTTTCAAATCTACCGCTATTCATTGCTGTTTCATGTAATATCTGTTTAGAAAATATTTCAGCGGTTACGCAATCTGATTAAATTAGATCTCCAGTTGCATACATGACGATCTGACAGCGACCGCTGAGGGGTTATGTTCTGGTAACCTGTGTTATTACCATAATCGCTAATTTTATCAACCAATCAGATGAAGTCTTATATCTTCGCGTTTGGAGACCGAGCAGTGTGGATGAAGAGTATGACTGTATACCGAACGATCTGATTCATTTTCAGATGTTTGAAAGCTGTATTTCCATTGGCTAATTCAAAGGTCATCAGAACATGACCCTTAAGCGGTCGTCGTCAGATCTTCACGTAGGACAGCAAAGATCTAATTTTAATCAGACTGGCGGCTACGTACAGAAAATTATTCTTGATCAAGTTCAAAATGGTGGACGTGCCTGCCCTGCCTTTCTTTTCTCATGGAAATACGTTTATTCGAATATTAGAAAATGAATTTTTAAATGTTGGGATTTACTGCATAGAAATTAAACTGCGAAGTATTGGCATACCTTTCAGATCAATAAAATTGTTATCCGAATCTGTAATCTTTTTATTATTTTCTCTAAGTGATCCGCCTGCAAAAAGACGGTCATGACCTCTGATGGGATATTTGCTCCTGTTACAAAATGTGTCACGTGTTTCCGTGGATGATATATACGGCCATATCTTCTGTAAAATCTGCTTGCATGTATTTTAAATTATGTGCAAAAGTTTTCATAGTACCTTTTCATGTATATATATTATACAGCGAATCTGACAAAGAGCCATAACATCATTTCTGCTAGACACAACAACAAAATTTCGTAAAATTTTTGCATAAAATCCCACAACATTAAAAAATACAACCTGTCTATGACTCTTTTAGTGTTCACCGTGTAATACAATCGTTGCATTAAAGCAGACGATTATTTACCTCAATAAGAAATGGTTGACTCATTCATAATAGCATTGGTAGTCGACATTAAGTCATTCTCACGGCATGTACACCGTGTTTTTGAACTATTCCATCTAAACACCTGTTGAATAGGTCTTGCTTGCGGGCCTCTACTCAGATATACGACCGAATTAGAACCAGTTACCGAACATAGATACTAGAGCTAATATATAACTCCTGCTTTACTATTACCAGATATTATTTTTAATTGTATACCATTTATTTGCTAATATTACCATGGATAATATAACACAAATATTTGTCAGACATTTTTAAATGTTCATGGAAAAGTATTCTCTCACCCTGAAAATAAACAATATAATAAAAAATCGTATGAAATTATACCTTTAAATTTTGGTGGTGGGGTGGGTAATGACTGGACAAACTCGATTTTCAGCTGTCTACGTCATCGTCATGACCGCTAATTCCCTACCTTCATATATCATGTTTCTGTAACATTATTTTACAAGAATTGTTCGATTTCAACCAAATTTTCAGTGCAGTTTATATTGGAATGGTTTTTAATGACTTTAATTTTTCCCTGTACTTTACGTCATCATTTAACAGGTGTTATTGTCCCAGAATGCCCCTACCCCTAACTTTTATTGTCCCAGAATGCCCCTATCCCTAACCTAACTTTTATTGTCCAAGGATGCCCATACTACTAACTTTTGCTCATATTCCTAACTTTTATTGTCCCAGAATGCCTATACTCCTAACTTTTATTGTCCCAGAATGTCCATACTCCTGACTTTTTCCCCATACTACTAACTTTTATTATCCCAGAATGCTCATACTCCTAAATTTTATTTTCCCAGAATGCTCATACTTCTAAATTTTATTTTCCCAGAATGCCCATACTCCTAAATTTTATTGTCCCAGAATACCCATACTCCTAGAATGTCTATACTCCTAACTTTTATTGTCCCAGAATGCCCATACTATTAACGTTTATTGTCCCAGAATGCCCATACCCCTAACTTTTATTGTCCCAGAATACCCATACCTAAAGTTCATTGTCACACAATGCCCATACTCACAAATTTTATTGTCCCATAATGCCCATATTCCTAAATTTATTTCAGCATCACAACATTACCAAGAAGTTATTAATTCCAATCAAATTGCATGTCATTAGTCACATAAATTTTTGTCCCTGATTTCCCGTTGCTCTGACTTTTCTTCACGTCATAAGAAGGATTGATGGATTTAACGTTATGTGGCTGAGATCCTGAAAAAGTCTATCTTTCCACGACCTCATTTTCCAGAGTTGTTAGCCATGATTGCCGATCTTCCTCACCTTGATGTTGGCAGCATCGCTTTACTGAAGATTCATGAATTTAGTGTTTGGAATCGAATATTATGACTGATCCTAAGTTTCTTCTAACCAATCCATGAAGAATTCATGATCTATTAATCTGTCCAGGGCCCAGGGTAGCCGAGTGGACTAATGTGCTCACTGACATCTCGCCGATGTCCGTGTGGGATCGAGTCTTGCGCTCTGCCAAATTGGGCATGTGAGAAAACTTGCCAGTAGCGTTTCGTGGGTAGGTGGTTCTCATCTGGGCTGTCCCTGGTTCATCTTCCATTAGTTATACTGGCCGCCATCTAAAGGGTATAATGTACTGAAAAATGGCGTAACGCCTACAACAACAATAGAACATTAATATGAGCACATGACGTCTTGCCAGAACAATTTTTTTTGTCATTTGTCATTGCGCTTTCAAAGAAGCGCGTGCATATTGTTATTATTATTATTATTATTATTATTATTATATGGAATTATGTTCCATAAGGAATTACGTATGTGCGTGTGCAATGCAATTGAACTCCTTTTATTCCATTAGAGCTAGGCACATAAAAAATGTTGGGTCAATGACAGTCACATGGGAGTAGATTGTGCCAAAATTTTTGACCTCGATCCTTAGAGTTTCGATTGGGGATGGTGGGATAGTTGTGCTTTTACATAAATTTCAAATGTGGCCACTTCTAAAAAAGTAGAAACTAATATTCAAACAACAGCTTCTCATAAACTAATTAACAAAATTTTATCAAATTTTACGAAAGGCTTCTAACATAAACAGTTTTAATTTCTTCTAATCAGAGCTGATCCAGAATTAAATATGGCTGCCGTTACTAAAAATATCAAAATGTTTAAATAAGTTCTTCTCGAATACATCGCTCAACAGAATTTGACCAAAGTTAAAGAAAGGATCCATCCCTTATGTGCTTTAAAATTATGCCAATATCGCCGAGTTGCCGTCATATATCTCATTATTAATTTTAAATTTTTTCGAAAAATATTTAGATAATAACTTCTAAAAAAAACACTGAACAGTGTTTGATCAGATGGAACAGAAAGCATCATGGCCCAAAGAATTTTCCAGTTTAGTTCAATAACGCCATTCTGCCATCAAATATGACAGTCATTACTACAAATAGACACAAATTCTAATGTTTTTTTAATAGCCATTCAACAGAATCTGACCAACTTCGACAGAAAGCATTGTGCCAAAAAAGACCTTAACATACCGGGAAAATGATGCTGATATGCCATTTAAAAATTAACAAACATACAAAAACGAAGAACTTTGAAACACTTGTTTTCTTAACACATTCTATCAAAGCATTTGAAGAAACTTTTACAGAAAGCATCTTAGTGACTCATATTCTTGACCAAATTTTCTTGCATTTTTACTGTTAGGCATGTCAACCAGGTGAGTGATCTTAAGCCCACGTGGGACTCTTCTTTCTGTCAAAAAGCAGTGCTAACAATGCTGGTTTTAACATTGTTTAATTAATGTAAAATTGTGTGCTTTTAAGTAATATATATTTGTAATTACTCAGTACCTGAACTTTTTGTTTTAATAATATGTGTATTACTTTTAGATTTGACTTTAGAGCAATATTTGTAAAAAAAATTAGCAATTGTAAACATAACTATTCTCTCTCTCTCTCTCTCTCTCTCTCTCTCTCTCTCTCTCTCTCTCTCTCTCTCTCTCTCTCTCTCTCTCTCTCTCTCTGTGATACGGTGGTGCGGAAATGCTATAATATGATTTTGGTTACATATTTCTTGTATTTCTTTCTCATGAAGTGGTATATTCAAAAGACAGACTCACCCAGCTGTAATGTCCAAATGGTTGCAAATTCAAACTACCCTATACCTAAATCAACACTTTCACATCACTACCGCTTCCGTTGACTACTCCATCTGATCAAGATTAAAAGATGTCCTTCACCTTTCATGCCAACTGAGTTTCCGTTCACTGTGCATAGAACGGAACAAGATGAGTCAATACATTTAGTAAGGGGTGACGATGTCTTTAAAAAGGTGTGACAATACCTTTGATAAAGTGTCACAGTACCTTTAGATGATATTCAGATCAACGGTAATTTGATTAAATGGTTTTATTCATTTGTTTTTGTTGTTTTGTTTTGTGTGTGTGTGTGTGTGTGTGTGTGTGTGTGTGTGTGTGTGTGTGTGTGTGTATTTTGGGAGGAGGGGGTTGAAGAGGTGGGAACGTTTGCTTTCTTTTCTCACAAAATCGTAAGCACTTTTCTGTGGGGAGCTGCATTAGCTCATTTGGCAAAACGTCCGCCAAAGAAATTTCTGTTATCGTTGCTTTAAATTGTCATTCTTTATGTTTTTATAGTTCAAGACAAGCTTTAAGGATGTGGTATGGGTGTCGAACCATCCCGACGCAGCTTTCTTTATTATTTTTTTTTAAGAGAATGACATGTGACAGGCTTTGATCACAATGTTATTAAAAATGGAATTACTATCTACAAGCATCGCTCTCACACTATTTTTCTCTGCCATAAGGATTATGTTACCCAAAGCCTCATGTTTAAAAAGCTGACTAAAAATTCTTTGCTCTCAGTTTACAGTTTTAACAATTTTATGGCTGTCCGCCATTTAGTTGATTATTTCCAGCTGTTTCATCAATCTCTCCTTGAACAGACAAAGAAACAAGTATTAACAGTATAAAGGGATAAAATGAAAGGGAGAAAATACAGTTACCTTTTATGACAAGTGAAGTTTGTACTTGTTGTTAATTGAAAGAAAAGGTAAAAGCCAAAGATGAACTGATAAATGGCAATGCAGACAGATGCCAATCAGATTTTAAACATTTTTTTTTTTATTGTTCAATTAGAAAAGTGTTGTTGAGGCCTAGTTCAAGCGTTATGTGTGGTTTTATGATAAAGAGTTTATTGTTATCCCTTCGGGTGTAAACAGTTTGAAATAAATACACAGAGAGAGAGAGAGAGAGAGAGAGAGAGAGAGAGAGAGAGAGAGAGAGATATTTAAAACTAAGATTGTTGCTATGGGATTTTATATGTGAATAACTGTTCACTGACTCCATGGAGATGCCAGACCTTGCATTGCTTCCACAAATATCCAGCTTCAACATGACAACGCTATCCGCTTTTACAATCATTTCAGTGACAGGGAAATAATTGTTTCTTTACACAAATTGCCTCCTTAAAAATAGATTTGCAACATTAATTTTCGCTCAAGTAAATTTCTTGTAATTAGTAATTAAAGAAGATGTATCCTAAAATAATATTTCTGTGACGTCAGTAAGTTTGTTCCTGGCTGTAGCTTAAAAAACAAAACAACAATCCAACGAATTGACTAGGCACTTAAATCAAATCTGCATCTTGTATTTGCTGAGAATCTAGTAAGACTCTATCTAGGATGTACATTTTCACGCATTTTATTGTCGGAGTCACCGCAGCACAAGCTAAATGGAATTTAAGAAAGGTGGCTTGGAACAGAATTTTTACAATCACTGATATATACGTTTGGGGTTGTTCTTTTTTTATGAAAGGATATTTGTCCTAACAGACACTGAAATACTTTTATGACGTTGGTTTTACCTTCTTACGTAAAAAATAATGTTCTGCTTGGAAAATGAATTAACAGTCCATAATCCGGAGCGGATCGGGGTGGGGTGGGAATTGGACGGAGCTGGCTCATTTCTCACGGTGTAAAGTCCCCCCCCCCCCTTCGGAAATTCTTGGGGCTATCTAATTATTATCGTTTATAATTGGTCCGCACTAGAGTTTCCAAATAAGTGTTATCCCTCATCTCCCCATTACACCAATTATACGTATCATAATCAAATGTATCTATACTCAAGGAAAACTGGAAAAGGGTTCCACTTTTCTGACTCTCGTGGTGTGTCCACGTTCGAGGCGTGTCCGGAGTAAATATGGTCGGGTAGGGACTAAATTCGAGGAAGTACTCGCAAAAGTCTAGAGCGAACGTAATTTTATATTCAGGAAAGTACTAACGTTGGGGTGGGTACGGACGGGGCCATCATCGTTGCCCGGGGCGCCTTTTGCCCTTAGTACGCCATTGTTTATATTTCGTTTATTATTTGGCAGACTGGAATTAGATTCATCAGACTGTTTATTTCCTGTTTGTTGAAGACATTTTGTGAACTAAATATGGCACTATCTGTAGGATATACTCTATCTGTGTCAGTTGTATAATGTTGACCATGCAAATGCTGACTGTTGAGAAAATGCTATATACGCTAAAAATATGGTTATGTTAAGTCATGTGTCATCACGGACGATTTAGTTACAAAGATAGTTCTGTCTCCATTTCGCTTTCCTATTTCAAGACACCCATAACGAAAACAAAAAGAAGATAAAGTTAGGGTATGATTGCCACATCATTTATGAAAAAAGTAGTATCGAGTTGAAGAGAATATATTCCCCATGCCTATCGCTATCGTGAATGTGTGAGATATAAAAATGACTTTAGCATTAATATAGAAACAACGTTCTCTCTCTCTCTCTCTCTCTCTCTCTCTCTCTCTCTCTCTCTCTCTCTCTCTCTCTCTCTCTCTCTATATATATATATATATATATATATGTATATATATATATATATATATATATATAACCGAACACACAGAGAATATTTATAATTTATAGCAAAATATGTTTTTTTTTTACATGGGAATGAGTCTTGATTACTGTAGTCGGCTACACATTAGAATCAGCTTTGATTCTGAAGCCTGCGATTGACTGGCTTCCTATTATTTTTTTTTTAATCGTACTATCATTCACACCTAGCCATCAAAACCATGTACTATCATTCACATCTAGCCATTAAAACCATGCACTTTCATTCACATCTAGCCATTAAAACCATGTACTATCATTCACATCTAGCCATTAAAACCATGTACTATCATTCACACCTAGCCATTAAAACCATGCACTATCATTCACATCTAGCCATTAAAACCATGTACTATCATTCACATCTAGCCATTAAAACCATGTACTATCATTCACATCTAGCCATTAAAACCATGCACTTTCATTCACATTTAGCCATTAAAACCATGTACTATCATTCACACCTAGCCATTGAAACCATGCACTATCATTCACATCTAGCCATTATATATATATATATATATATATATATATATATATATATATATATATATATATATATATATATATATATCTATATATATATATATATATATATATATATATATATATGGCTACCAGCTCAACGCAAAGTGGCTAGGTGGACAGTTACTGATGCTCAACATCAAATGACTAACTGATTGATTAAATGTAATTGGACTAAAATTATCTTTGGTTCCTATGTTGTTCCAGTTACTGGTGCTTTTATCCCATCATTTGGATTTCTGAAAAAGAAGTAGAGACCAAAAACAAAAGGATGCATGGAAAAGAACATTTGAATCAATATACATCTATAAAGACTGTACCGAAAGCCTTAAACTGTTGGTTTAGACATCTGGATCACATTGATTTGTGAAGACGTGGACTTTTAAGTTTGTCTGTCTAATGTTGGAGTCGAAATTGTAGGTTTTCTCGATAGGTTATAAAACTGTTATCATGCTTATCTGTCAGCGGTAGGGCTTCTTAAAGACCCTATGCCTTTGGTTTATGTCGGTTCTGGAGCTAATGACAGGTACTAAACTTGTCATTTCTGCTAGTTCTCCTCGCATTTATAAAAATATTATGGCGCTTTGGTTTCTGTCAGTTATATTGCTTATTTTAATACAAATCGTTTGGTTTCTGTCAGTTCTAGAGCTTATTAAAATATAAGTTTCTTTCCGTTCTTTTTATTTTATTATAATATTAAACTATTGATTCCTGTAAATTTTTGTGCTTATTAAAATATCCGACCTTTGGTTTATATCAGCTCTCGTGCTTATTAAATATACATAAGTTTTGATTTCTGTCAATTTTTTTAATTGAAAAAAAAAACATTTTGGATTTTCCCAGTTCTTGTGCTTATTAAAAATAACTATCTTTTTCTTTCATTTAGTTCTCGTGCTTATTTAAAATAGATATTGTTTGGTTTCTATCAGTTTTCTTTGTTGCATATTAAAAACCTATTTTTTGTGTGTTCTCTTTCAGTTCTAGTGTTTATTTAAAATAAAAAGCTATTGCTTCCTGTCAGTTCTAGTACTTATTAGAAAATATAGAGCTTTGGTTCGTGCCAGTTCTAATGCTTATTAAAAATATAAAGCCTTTAGTTCCTGCCATTTCTAGTGTTTCTTAAAAGTGCAAAACCTTTGGTTTCTGTCAATCGTTCGTGTTTCTGTTTCTGCCTGTCTGAATATTTAAAAGAACTAGATGAAACCCCAAACTTTGTTTTTACAATTCTACTGGACGTGAATTCAATATATTCTAAAAAGGTGTTAACCCTACAAAAATAGTCATTTGTAGAAAAAGCGGACCATTATTATCTAAAACTCTTTACAGCTGGCTTCACAAGGTTTCTGTAAACGGTGTGAAGAGTGTTTTATCTCTGTATATCGTATAAATTTATATGCACCATTGAATGATGAATAATGACGATTTTTAAAAATGAAATGTCTGCAGTGGTCTAATTTGGTCTAGGGCACTGGAGTGGTCGGTTAGCGGAAGCGACACGGAACACTACCTGTTACAAATCAGATTAAATAATCTTTACTGTCATTAACAATAATGTTACAGTAAAATGTCACAACGTGGCTATTTATTGTACATTTGAGCAGGAAATATAATTACACTATGTTTCAAAGAATACACAAATACAATGCATATGTATACGATATGTGCGTGCGTACGTGTTTGTGTGCGTACGTGTGTGTGTGTGAAAAGTCATTACACTGCTTGTCATTCAATTTTCAAAGATCTGCATGACAGTGGTACAAATTACATGTGAACCTTACTGCTATCAACAAGAATCATGAGTAATATATATAATTTTGGCACACACACATACCCACAGACACACAATATACATGAAGCTACAAAAAACCTGAAGTATATATAATAAAATGTTTCAAAACGACAAAATAGCATTAAAAAAGAAGAAACATAAAGAATGTATATCTAGTTACAATGGGTACTATAAAATATAAATCTACTTAATTCATTGCCATCAACAATTCATACATTACTCTCTTTTCTGAACGCCATATAATTTGTTTTGATAGACCCCTCACTATTGAGCTATTATCCTCGCATATTAGCTATGCTAGGAGTATATCGATGCTATTAATCACACTTGGAGTCTATCCACGCTATTAACCATACTAGGAGTCTACCCATGCAATTAACCACACTAGGAGTCTACACATGCTATTAAACATACTAGGAGTCTACTCATGCTATCGGCTATATTAGGAGTCTAACCATGCTATTAACCATACTCGGAGTCTACCAACGCAATTAACCATATCAGGAATCTACCCATGCTATTAACCATGCTAGGAGTTTACCCATGCTATTAAACATACTTGGAGTCCACCCATGCTATTAACCACACTTCAGTCTACCCATGCTATTGGCCATATTAGGAGTCTACCCACGCTATTAACCATACTAGGTGTCTACCCACGCAATTAACTACACTAGGAGTCTACCCATGCTATTGGCCATACTAGGAGTTTACCCGTGTTATTAACCATACTAGGAGTCTACCCACGCTATTAACTATACTAGGAGTCTACCCATGCTATTGGCCATACTAGGAGTCTACCCATGCTATTATTCATACTAGGAGTCTACCCACGCTATTAATCACACTAGAAATCTACCCATGCTATTAATCATACTAGGAATCTACCCATGCTGTTAACCATACTTGGAGTCTACCCATGATATTGTATATTTCTATAATTATTTACATCATTCTAATCCCCATTTTTTGGAATAGGAATACTTTCCTCTTTTGTCCATACATCTGTATTCAAAACATTAAAGTTTTAACAATGTAATATGTTCGGTATACGAATAGGTGAAGGATCGGTGCCGAAACATTTTCTGATTTACTTCTGTTTAACCTTTCTACAGCAAATATCACTTTTCAGATGTTGTGGTTTTGTCTATGTCACCCGTTTATGAATTGCGACAAGAACTGTGAACATGAATGTGAAATAAATCTCATAATGTGAAAGTTAGATTTTACCCAATATTAATTGGAAATGAATGAATGGACCTTCTATATGCAAAATCAGGGTCTTACTGTTGGTTGTTTTTACTGATTCGCTTAATTTCGAACTACATGCTTGTAGGCTGTTGCCTTGCTACATTACAGATCTGTCTTGGTTTGTTTGCAAGATTATATATCTAGCATGCCACTTTGTTATATTGCGTTCTTGCTGCAACGAAACTGGTTACATTAATGTTAGCTGTTTGATAATCAATATTAAACCAATTCCGTGCCTGTAATGAGAATCTTTTTAATCTGGATTGGCCTTCCACCCCAAACATTTCAAAAACCTTTTGGATATAACAAAGTTGTAAAATTGTTCAAATCTGAATTTATATCCACATCGCAAGTGTTATCATCGTCCAGACTTGAACTATGGTGTATTTTTCAAATAAAAAGGATAAAACAGTCTTAATAAAATTTAGCAATTTATCACCGTTCCACTTAATAAACTCTAACAATGTCTCGTCAAATTCTGTACTCGGATTATGGTAAGCAAATAATCTAACCTGAATAGGTTAACACAACCTTGTATCAATTACGGTTCCATAAAAAGACTAGTATCTGCCAAGCAGATTAAGAATGTGTTGCTTGTAATATCAATTCATTTCCACTGATTGCGCAACTAATAACTTTTTCATCCATAAATGCGTTGGCGACGCCAAGTGTTACTCTGGAATTTCATCTCCAAAGGTAGGATGATTTTAATCAAAAGAACAAATCTTATGTTGGAAACAATTTTCAATTTGAAACTACTATCCATTTTAATTTCTACTCTGCTGCATTCTACATGGCCAAATTACCATACTTGTTATTAAACACGGGTGAAACATTAAATTTAGAATGATATTTACCGCGTGCTTATCATCTGTTTCAAATATTTAAAACAGTAGGTCAAGCACAATTCAGATAAAACTCAGTGTAAACAATGTAAAACAAATTAACAAAACAAATAATGAAACAAGTTCAGACAGTTAGTATTGTTTTTTTTATACTATTCTTCCATTTTTTCGTGTCTATGTTAAATTGTCCATAAATTATGAATAAAAGAAAGAAATGAAAGAAAAAAAAGTAAACAGATTTTTTTGTAATCTGAGGATGACAATGCAATTAAATAACATTTTAAAGCAAATAAAACGATATTGTCTTCAGGGTTTGATTATATATGGCATACATTATATATGGCATACGTTATATATGGCATACGTTATATATGGCATACATTATATATGGCATACGTTATATATGGCATACGTTATATATGGCATACATTATATATGGCATACTTTATATATGGCATACGTTGGAGAATTATACTACATGGGTTTAATTTTTCCAGCGGCACTACCAGCAATATGCAGTGTGTTTAAAAACATGTTTAATGTTTTATTTATTTTCTGAAAGTCATCCAACTGTTCGCAAACAAGACTTTTCTTTTTCCTTCAACTAATTTATTTATTTCTTCATGTGACGCCCCTCAACAAGAATCTATATTTTTACTTGTTCGAGTATGGCTGAATGATTCTTTCATCTCCAATATGAAATATTCTTTTGAAAAAAAAATATCTCCGTGATGAAAAGAAAAGCATATTAATACATCAGTTATTTATCCAGGGTTTGATCTCAAAGAAAATTATTTTCTACATAATTCTTGGCAAGGTACCTGTACAAATGGCGTTCTAAAAAGGGTGGCGTCATATACTTTCATAAATGCGCGCTCTTGTTTTTTTGGGGGGGTGGGTGGGTGGGTGTAAGAAAAGGTGCACTCGTACTAAAACCATTGCATCGGGTAACGAAGAAATGTAAAAGCTGCTAAAATATGTTAGCTACTTTTTAACATGTTTACCATCTGAGAGTATTTTTTCATACACACATTACACACACGCATACGCATTATACACACGCATATACAAATTACATTTATATTTTCTCATTTTGGTGAAATTCGTATTTTACTTATGTTAGGGGGTTATGTTTAGCGCTTATCCCATTTCAGTTAGTATTTGCTCGTTCTCTCTATCCCCACACAAGGAGCAATGGTACCCCTCTCTCTCTCTCTCTCTCTCTCTCCATAAGCTTTATAGTGCTAATCGATCTGAACCGGAAGTGGACAAGCTTGTATGCGTTAATAACCTTTAAGCAACTAAAACTATAATTTAAAATAATACAGCGTTATAAGTCATATATTGGTATGTGAAGATAATAACTGAGAACGCCATTAACGTTATGAGCCTATAATCAGCTGTACTCGTACGTATGAAAGCACATGTGGAGATCTGCACAAGAGATGTATATCCTCGCACGCGTTATGCCATGGTGTTCGTTATACGCAACTTTTTTCTTAAACAAAAAACCACTAAAATTTGTGATTTGTATTCGCTCTAGATTTTCCATTCAGTGAACTAAATCAATCTGTACATACTGATCATTTTGAAACAGTGGATCAACCATATCTATTACCTCACGTGTATTGTATTAAACAGACTTTAAAGAAAAAAATCAAAACAACAGAGTCTCGTTAAAGTAATTTGTAGACCAAGCATAAAATGTTGTAATGCTTCAGGTATTTACATGACAAGCGCTTCTGCTTTTCTGTCTTGTAGAAGTGAAAACGTCCTCCGAGAATGTTACAATTTATAGCGTTGAAAACGATGAACAATTAAAAAAAAAGAAAAATATCAAATGCTCTCCTGTATTTATTTGGTAGTCTTTCTTTCTATCTGTCTCTTTCTCTGTCCTTACTGCCAATGAAAAAAATGTACTTAACAGCCAGCTCTAAATGTCTGAGCTGAATCGTTCAGAAGACGAATATCCATAACACCTAAGATATATAAAGATAGAAATAACTTTAATCAAATAAGCATTATTTTCCAGCACACACACACACACACACACACACACACACACACACACACACACTTTAACGGATTCGTAAGAAGTTCATATCTACTAGACAAAAAAGTAAAGAGACATTTGAAATACTATTATATTCACGTGGTAGTCCCTCCCCCCCCCCTCGTTGCTAACGTAAACAAAACATTGTACTTAACAGTCATACTTAAATATATGAGTTGAAAATGTAATTTTAAGTGGGGATGATAAATATTCACGACACCCAAACTATTTCTAGATATAACCAACATTTTGGGATTTAGTTACCTTAGTACCTATGTATTATATATAAACCTGTATACAACAGCCAGCCATGGGAAAAGTCAAAAATGGCTTTTGTAGACAGGTGACCTCTAAAGGCAGGTTTTTGTCTCAAACTTGGTTTATGACAAATGTATGTACTATGAACCGAATAGCACTTGAATTATTATTATTATCAGTAGTATCATTATTATTATTATTTTGCATGTATTAGCAGTGGTAGTATGCTACCAAGATACATGTATTTAGTGTAGCTATTGAACAACAAGAAAAAGAACAAAATTTAATAAAATAAGTTCCACACAAGGATACTGTATCCTCACTTAGAATCTTTGACTTGCCAATGACAGAGGTGTTATCTTCTCTCATTTAGAGAAATAACTGTGCAATTATCAGTACCTAACTCCCCTGCTTGTCATTTAATGTCTCATAAAACCAGTCTGATAATTTGAATACACCAGAAAAAAATCAAGAAAACTGCAGCTGTGTACATGCTCTCATTTTTATTTCTCTCTCTCTCTCTCTCTCTCTCTCTCTCTCTCTCTCTCTCTCTCTCTCTCACACACACACACACACACACACACACACACTTTTACGTTACCTCATTTTCAGTAGAAACGGCTCCGAAATAAAATTACAGCTTACCTGTAATTGTGAAACACACGACGGATTTTTGTCAGGACAGTCTATATAATTAGGCACGAAAACAGTGTTCACACTTAAAAAAATTGATGGATTAGCAGTTGCTCAAGCTCACAGAGATCAAATGACGGTCGGTTTAGTTTGCGACCTTATTTATTTCGGTAACGAAAAGAAGCTCCATGGGACTATTGTTTGTAGCAGCTACACGGATAGTCCAAGTTTTCTCAGACCCTTCTCATCTCATTTTTGATATTTCGACTTTTACGTTATGATGTAGGGTCAGAGTCAATTGCCTATCGAAAAGTTCGAATTCTCCGCCATCGCCGCCACAGCGTGGGGTAGCAGCTTACCAGCGGGCCCAGCAAACTTCAACAATGTTACATTCATTCCTACTTGAAATCAACAGGGAAAGGGTTTATTTTTTCAGAAATTGCGCATAGTATAATCATTATGTATTTAATCCGCTAACAGTCGAGACGAAACTACAGCGTTGTTGAAATTTGACCCGGTACTTGCCATTTTTAATTCTAGTCACATGACTACACAAAGCTTGCAATCTACATGCAAATGACATCAGTGGTAAAATAATAATGTGATATCAACAAGAAAGCCCTTCACAATGTTGTTGAACAAAAATACGAACATGTTTAATTAAAGTCACATACTATTTGAAAATGAACGACATGACACATAATTCTCAACATATTACTCGGAAAACAAAGGCCGTAAATCTTTCGCAACTTGGAAGAAGTCAGATTCATCAAGATTACAGCACGTGTCAAAGATGGTTTTGTTGTATCACATGACTACCAGTGATTTTCACTGGATTACGGTACGTACGATCGAAATATGAAACATTTAAACATCGAATTCGGTAATATACCGTTATGTATACCATGCCTTGCTCATCAAACAAAAGAAGTTTAATTTGTATACTTGGAACGGTCACTGCCGATATGCTCCAGTGACTCGAAAAGGCAGGGTGAAACCACTGCTTGGTTAAGAAACACCTGGCAGTTGGTCGCGGAAGACTGGCTGTTGTGGTCAGGTGACCTCTGAATTCGGGAAACCGTTAGGACAGGTTTGGCTGTAT
>JAECUM010047795.1:0-32868 GCA_016617855.1 Megalonaias nervosa
TATATATCTGAATGTTATGTAATCCTTCCATAGCTGATCCAATATATACCCCCTTTAATAGTATTTTATTGCTTATAAACTTTGTTTGCACCTTTTATCACCTCGAATTATTTTTCAATCGTAATCATCAATCTAAAATCTCAAGAAGAAAACTAGAATATATATGGAAATGATCTGACATTATATGTAAAACAAATGGATTCCGGTTTGATAGGAGATACAATGAATTGAACAGTTTCCGTACCAGTGTTTTTCACATTAACGTTACACATTTTTAGATCAGTTTACCTGTCTCTATTTGGTTTATTCTCAAAGACGTTGGTAACAATAAACCTTTATAAGTTATGAAAAACTTGGATTCATTGAGGTTGACGATATCACTACCATAAGAAAATGTTACATTCTAAATCATCATTCTTCCAAGATATTTTACAACTGAAATATCTGCAACTCCTCTATCCTTTACACAGTGTTGTACATATGATGCCAAAGACAGGGTACACCGTATCACCCTCTCGCCAAATTTGAGGGACACATACCATTTATAGACACAAATGTAAATAATAGTACATCATGGAATAAAAGTGCTATAAAACCATATAATCTTGCTTGCTTGAACAGTCTTGCCACCTTACCTTTATGGTCTGCACTGTACTATCATATTTCCTTTCAATACTTACATTACTGCAATAAACTTTTTATCATTTAGCTCATAAAAAACATCTGGTCAATATGAAATGAGCTGCACCATGAAATTGTCCGTTCCGGATCCTGCTTCTGTTTGAAATACCGTGCATACTCATCATCCACCAGCATTTATTATAATAAATGTATGTTTTCTGAATTACTATTCTTCCAAACTAACAAATCATTACTCACATAACAACTTTATGTTTGCATAAATTCAGTCACTTTTGTCAACTTCAAAATAAACCAAATCTTCCTTGGGGTAACAATAGCCTCGAAAAAAACGTTACACTAGTTGCTAGTAAGCACTTTACATTGCAACTCCACTCTCGCAAACCTTGAATGTTTTCCTTGCCATATAGGTTATTTTAAGACAGATGTTCATTGTCATCTTAAAGTTTTATCACCATTTGTGACTTTGGACATTGCTAGTGCAACAGAGACATGGGTTGACATCCACCAATGAAAAGTAGTAGGCGTTTCTTTCTGCTTTTTTTTTTGTTTCTGACGAAAAGCGAGTTCAAGAGAGTTTACCGGGTTGGGATCTGGGGAACGTGGAACAAAAGCTTGCAAGCCCGCGCACCATGTGTAACACTGTTAACATTGAATGATAAGAAAAAAGTATGCGGTAAAATTAACCTATTTGATCATATCCTGTGAATTGCAACTATTAAGAGTTGTTAAGGTTCCATACTTAGAATGTGCCGAATATAAGAATCGCTTGAGATGCTAAACACTCTTTAGTATTTCTTCTTCTTTGTTGCTGTTGTTATGGGCTTAACACCATTTTCAGCACAAGATAGGTCATGCATGGTGGCCAGTATAACCGGTCGAGGAAGAACCCGGAAAAATCCCGGAAAGGACCACCGACCCACGGGAAGCTACCGGTAGGCTTTCTCACATACCCACACTGGCCGCACCCGAAACTCGACCAACGCAGACGTGAAATGGCAGTGATCCGTAACGAGAACCCTTTAGAGCACTCTGGGCCCCTTCTTCATTATATGAATCTGAATGGTCCAAATAAGCTCTTGAAATTTTTGCGCAGTATTCTTTTTACTAATTGCCTGTGATAGTGGGAACCTCCCTTACCCCGTCTTCTGGGCCGCTTGATATTTAGCCTATTATTACTATCAACATTTTGGTGCCCATTTCTCGAACTGATTGCCCAGGGCGTATTGGAAAAAAAACTATGTCAATCAGACTATGACCAGTTTACCCAACAATGGCTCGATACAAATAAAACTAAGGTTAAAGGTCATTAGATAAAGGGCGGAGAGAACTGTAATATGGATCCCACCATATGATAAATGATACGAATTTATGGTTATAAACTGGGTAACAGAAAGGTGCAAAACGAACAAGTTTTGTAAAACTTAACAAATAATTTAACTCTCTAAGTTATAAATGAAAATTTAAGAGGAACTTACAATATTATGAATTAGATCCAAATAATTATAAAATGTTCTTCACAGGTCCATAACAATAAATGTTTTTCCGAATGAATTCTAGGTCTTAGAATGTGTTGGTATCCCAACAGTCTTAATATTTCACAATGGCATTGTCCCGAACTCCTTTGAATAAATTCATAATAATCACAGAATTATATTTTAGTGCAGAGTCAATGATCACTTTGCAATTCCAAGAATAATCAAAACAAATGTTTCCTCATAAATTATATCCAGACAACACACATACGGCTCTAAACAGCAATAATTTCCTACTCGATACGTGATGTATGTCAGAATACCCAACTTCGCAACAAAACCCACCCATGGGAAATCTCACCAAACTTGTAAACAGGTTCATTATTACGATTGATTTTAAGACTTTTGTCAACAATCTGTAATCTATCTATTATTTCTTCTCCTTTCTTTATAAAATATTTCCATTACAATAAAAACTGATAAACTGACTCTCAGATGGATAACGATTTACTATTAAATTTGAGATTCCTTTTATTACTATTGTTGATGTTGTTGCAAATAAATAAATTCATTTCTAAATATAAATGTAAATTTCTGATAAATATTTAATTCATTGTTATTAAAAATATTTTTTCAAAATCTCAGATTACATTTATTAATTTTAAAATTATGATAAATTTATCAGCCATTATTTTGCAATATTGTTTCTATTTGTACTTATATTCATCATTGATTTTTTATTATTATTATTATTATTATTATTATTATTTATTTATTTATTTATTTGTAACATAGGCCACCGGCCCAGATTCCGTGCATGTATTAAAATATGTTACAACCACATAACAATTCTAGGATTACTCTAAATTTTATCCATTATGCTAAATGGACAGCAAAATTATGTAGGATATTAATATTATTGTTGATTTTCTGGGATAAAGTTATAAAACTTTGTGATTTGCGTTACAATCAACATCAGAAGGTACAAAAACCTGTTTCAAATTATTATACATGGGACCCTTAACAGCAAAATATGAAACTCGTCATCCATATCTGCACAGAATGAAAAGGGCAAAATCTTTCCACACGGGGAATATTTTTTTTCTATCTTCCTATATTTGCCATTATGAGAAAGGTTCCATTTCTGAACATGCATAGCAAGCAGTCTGATTAAAATCAGATCTCCAGTGTCATACATGAAGATCTGACAGTAACCGCTTAGGTAACCTATGTTATTACCATAATCGTTAATTTTATCCACCAGTTAAGATGAAGTCTTATATCTTCGGGTTTGGATACTGAGCAATGTGGATGAAGAGCGTGAATGTCTACCGAACGATCTGATTCACTTTCAGATTTTTGAAAGATGATTTCCATTGGCTAATTCAAAGGTCACCAGAACATGACCCTTAAGTCGTCAGATCTTCACGTAGGGCAGCGGAGTTCTGATTTTAATCAGACTGGCATAGCAAGCTGAAATTGCACGAAGTGTTGAACAATCTATATAGTATTGACAATTCATATCGTTTCTATCTTATTATACAATCCTAATCTATACATTAAATTTACCTCTCCATTTAGATTTTGTTAAACAATATTTTAACAATGTTGTTTAAATATAATGAAAAAGAGTTTCTCAAATAATAATAATAATAATAATAATAATAATAATAATAATATATTATTATTATTATTATTATTATTATTATTATTATTATTATTTGTTACTTTAAATATAAGTAAAGCACTGACATTTTAAATTATACTTAATGATGAATTTTAAAAACAATATATTATAAAGCTATTGTTGCTGCATTATTTTGGAATGTGTGGCATGTGATTAAAAATGATAAAGTCTATATTCTACTTACATTACTTTTTATGATGAAGGGAATTTGTCATTATAGTTCCAGTCCCTTTATTTTAATTTTACTGGTTAAAGCGGTTGGTATATTGCATGTGGTACACAGTATAAATATACCGGCTTTTTATTTTTACCTGCGGGAGCGTCGCGTTAACCCCATGCACCTTTCAATGTAGATTATTAAAAATAGCATTTCTGTAACATCGCACTCGCCTTTTAGGACTTTATTTTTCCAAATTAAAAAAGTTGTTGTTAAGAACATATGCAATATCTTAAATTAGTAATTTAATTTAATGAAAACTAACAATCAATAAACAAGAAAGATACTCTTACTGGAAATATACACTTATGAATTATGAAAATTAAGTATTCTGTTTGTGTCCTGAAACCGTATCACTACCTTATTAAGTAAGACAATAATGATCAAAACTGTTGAAACGATTTTATTAGTTAAATTTTAAAACAAATGTTTTTCATTTTTATTTTGAATCGGACAAATAAATAATACGAATGTTTTGCATATCATTTGAGTTACTGTTACAAAGATGTAAGCAGTTATGGGGGATGATATGGGATAAACCTCGACACGATGGAGGTCTATGCAAATTAACATTAAGTATGACCTCATGGGGGTCGATGGGAAGAGTTAACATTACGTATATCCCTATAGGAATTTAACATTAAATATGACCATATGATAACTTAACATTAAATATTATCCAACGCCATATGGGTACTATGGAAAATATAATGCACAAATATCTATAGGTAAATAAATAAGATGACCTTATGGGCCTTGTATGGATTTAACATGGTGAATCGTCAAGAATCAACAGCATGACTCATCCTGAATCACCAATACCTACACCCACACCTACAACTTACAAAACTACAAACGGACATGTAAAGGGGGATGGAGGGATGCAATAATATAATATCCTTTATAGTCTAAATGAATAAAAGCTACTAATGGTGCTTAAGAAATAAATAAAAAGAAACCAAGAAACACACACACACACACACACACACACACACACACACACACACAAAATCTCGAAAATACCCAATTTAGGCCTATATCCTCAAAAATGGCACTCAGACATAGTGCAAAAATTTAAAACACACTGAGGATGTTGACATTGTGTAACAGGACACATTTTGCCTTCGACAAGGACAGACGATCTACGTATAGTCGCCCCCAACCCCCCTCCTCCCAACACACAAACAAAAGAAGGAAAATGTGAATAATTTCATACTTCTAACGTTATAAATTTATTATAAATTGCCCATGTACACCGATGAAAATATTATTTGTTTCTGATCAGTTTTCGACCTAAAATACGCAGGAAACATCACAACGTAATTGCTCGAGAAAGAGAGCAAAATTTTGGAATTCAATGTCGCCTAAGAATATTCCACCTTAGAGCCTTTAGCGATTGATGTGACTTTTAAAAACGATCGCTATTGACTCGCTTATATGGCTGGCAATAAATTCAACTAGTAAAAATATGAAAATACCATAAACAGAGGATCTCACATAATTTAATATTGAATTTGGAAGCTATTCAACGAGTTTCATAAATTTAATTTTAAATCATTACCCATTTTAGATTGTGATTATTAGCTGCTTTTTGTTTTAGTGGATAGAGTTTAGACTTAAATAACAACAAATACTATTCGACATTTCATTTAATTCTTGTTTAGCCGCTGGGCCTTTAAATAAATAAATACATAAACAAATAAATAAATAAATAGTCCCAGATGCGAATCGAAACACGAATTGAATTAATAACACTCAATTCGATAACCAATATTATTTAAAACTAGATATTTCAAACATTCTTTTATAAGTTATAATTCAAAGAGCAAATATTCTTGCAAATCGATAGAATATTGTACACGGACAACACCGTTTCTCAACAATGATTTCCGATGGAAATTCCTATATGTGGTCACAGTTCACACTTGTCAGGTCAGCTAGAATAGTTGACCCCATGTATATGTATTTTGATGAGTGTTTTCAACATTTTCAAAGAGAAGTGTTCCGTTTGAACTATGGGCATTTATCAAAGATGCAGTATTGTACACTGCAGAAAAAGTAACATTCCCAATATATTCGCGTGGATTAATAATTACTGGATGCCCAAACCTAGACCAGATGTGTTGCTGAGTATAGTGATTCTTAGTTCAGTGCTTTGTTACCGGATATTTGCATTTATCGATTTAGAGGAATGCTATTATTGAAAAACGTTGTGTCAGTTGGGAGACCAGCATTTTTCGACATTCTTTATATAAGAAAGGTGCGTTTATTTACTTCAGCATACTTCGCCCTGGAAGATCTCTTTCTTGCACACAACCACAGAATGAAGTGTCTGTGGCCAGGCATGCTCGTTATGGACAGTGAGCTCCACCTCTTGATTCTCTTGAGTGGAAGTTCCCGCTGTTGAAGATTTCACGTCGATGTCCTGCAGGATTATCGCTCGCTTAAGGATTTTTCCACCGTGGTCACATCGTTGATGGTTGCTCCTCTTTTGTGACATCGCCTTTTTCACTCCTGCAGCTACCTGAGACGGACCTATGAAAAGCCATTCTCTTCAGTGGCTTTTTCTAAATGTTTTACCACCTGCCGTTCGACGCAGTTAAGGTCTCCGACTCTGAAACTATCAGATTATTAGGTTTGGGTTTCCACTCCTCATAAAGGCCGTACATAACTGCTGCCAAAAGGTAGGCGTTTCTGAAGTAACTCCCGTAGGTGCTACTGTAAAATAATGGCGGTATTGCGCGCGCAATTGTAACCTTTTGCGCGACCCTATGCGAGTCCACCATCACCAAGTCGTCACGGCCCACTCATTTGTGTTCTGGACGTGGGATAATAACTTAACGCGGACAAGTATTTTCCACCAGCGGAGACTGCCGCAGGGATCGCTGCCAAGCGCGCTTCTCTTATCTGGCTGTACAGGATCAGATATCAGCCTATAACTACGAGCCCAGACATAATGTTCAAGTCCCCGAACTCAGTTAGGTCGCCCTTTTCGAGGTGAAACGTGTTGTAGACATGCGATTCCCCATCAAAACTTATCCTTTGAGTCGCGGAAACTGTGGTACTATCCCACGTCCAGATGTTTTGGAATAGACACTGTGTGCGCAGCTACTTTGTCAGGGTCAAAACAGTATTGGGGATCATCAGTTCGATGAAACTGAAGCTGGTAAATTCTTGTCAATGGTAAATGGCATTTTTCGCCCTGCATGTTTCTGAATACCCAAATTATTTGTACGACTACATTTACGTTGTATCCACTACAAAGTACCATTGATAAAAATCTTAATTATGTGACAATCCCAAAAGATCTGAGAAACTGTCTCTGCGTGTAACATACAAAAAAGCAGAGCTCTTTTGAGATAATTCTGATTATTCTGAGAAATACAATCGTGGGAAAAATTCTATGTAATATTTTCAACTGAAGCTATTTAAGAATTAGAAATTTTGAAGTTGTATACGGTAAAAAAAAAAAAAAAATTTGCCAGTCGTCATCTTCTAAATTGCCAAATTCAAAATTTCATTTTCTTCTTGAAGTTTACACTTCATTGCTTCCAATCAGTTTTTCATATATATTTTTATATGCTTTTCTATTTTTTATATTGGTATACACAGAAATATTTATGAAAGGCTGTGGAAGATTTGAGTCATTAATGCTAATAGAAATTCTAATTTTGAAACTGTCAAAACTTATCGTGGAACAATTCTCATTTATCTAATGTTTTTCTACCAACCATGTTTTATAATATACACTTTTTTTCCATCTATTTTAATACAAGAATTAAACCATATTTGTGTTTCTAAGACATGTTTAGCTGTGACAGAATTTAATCATCTAGTTAGCTCGAAATATGCTCCAAAGACGTCTAGCCAAAATAGACCAAGATCCTTTTTCCCTGAATTAAGAAACTTTGTTTCAAGCAAAAAAAAAAAAAAAAATAATATTAACAAACTCTTCCATTTATATCCACCAGACATTTTCCCAAATTTTGCCTTTTTTAGCGCATTCATAAACTGAAATATATAAATCATATTTAATCCGCCCTCATGAAAGTCCTTCTTCACAGAAATATTTCTTTTGATTTTGTCCTTTGACCCATGCAATACAAACTTGTGTAAGAGCGTATTTAGTTCACCAAGAACCCGTTTGGATTGATTTGGTAATGATAATAAAAGGTCATTAATTTGAGAGATAAGCTAAACCCTTTATCATATTTAGCCTTCCAAATGCCGTTAAAAACCTATTCCAATGAATTGGCAAGTTCTTAAATTTTAGATGGATAATTACGAGTTTTAATTTTTTTCCTAGTTGGTTGAAAACTTTATGCCTAAGATAACAAACTCAGTTCAATCCAAATTAAGTCTATATTCTGGACCGTATTTATTGTTGCTACATGTTCTATTTCATGTACAAACTACCTTTGTTTTTTTTAAAAATATTTATACCAAGACTGGAAACTTTGCAATACTGATATAAAAAGAAAGAATGCAAAAATTTTAAAATTCTCTGAGCCATCAAAAATAAGTGATACTTTATCCAATTTATCGTCGGTTCGTTCATCAAAGTTTAAAACTACTTAATTTTATTAAAATATATGGCCATGACTTAGACTTATACTTAGACTTAGTTCCTCCTGCGCCGTTCGGCGCATTGGGCAGCGAGTGCTCTCCATCGAGGTCGATCTGTCGCAATGGTTTCAGCGTCATCCAATGATATGCCCAGCGCTCTCAGATCTTCGATGAAGGTGCGTCGCCATGTAGTTCGGGGGCGGCCTTGTTTCCGTCTTCCCCGTGGCGTCCACGAGATGGCGTTTCTTGGATGCCGTGAGATTGGTTGCCGGAGTACGTGGCCAGCAAAACGTAGCCGGCGCTCTGTCACAATGTCGTTGAGAGGGCGGGTGCCTGTTCGCTGGTGGATCTCTTCATTTGTGATGCGATCCTTGTACAAGACTTGCAGGATTCGACGCAACCATTGCTGTTGGGCGACGTTTAGCCTCCTTGCGATCCGGGTCGACGTCTTCCACGTTTCACATGCATAGGTTGCAGTCGGGGCGACGATGGTATTGAATAGCCGGATTTTCGTTACTACACTGATTTGCGCGTTGGCCCAGATTGGTCGAAGCCGTTGAAAGACTGAACCTGCCTTCCCTATTCTGCAAGCGACATCGTGGTCGGCGTCGCCATCGTTGGCTAGGGTGCTGCCTAGATAGGTGAACTTCTCTACCTCCTCAAGTTGTTGCTGACCAATCTTCACGGCGTCCCTTGCTGTGGTATATCCGATCCTCATGATCTTCGTCTTATTTCCGCTTATCCTAAGTCCAACTCGGACCGCTTCGCGTTCCAGGCTCATTGTCATTTCTTGCGCTTTTTTATTCGTGGCGCCAAGGAGTGCAATGTCATCCTCGAAGTCAAGGTCAGTTAGCCGGTTTGATTTCAGCCATGGAATTCCAAAATCATCTCGGTCCATGGCCTTCTGCATAACGAAGTCGATCACCATAAGGAAGAGGAAAGGAGACAGGATACATCCCTGTCTCACGCCAGTTTCGATGGCAAAAAAGTCTGTGGTGCTGTCTTCCGTCCTGACACAGCAGCTTGAGTTGAGGTAGAGGTTTCTAAAGACCTCAACGAATCACTCCGGAATGCCGTACAACCTCGCTATGCTCCAAAGCGACTCTCGATGTATGCTGTCGAAGGCCTTAGTAAAATCGACAAAGTTGATAATGAGCCGCTGTTGGTGTTCCAGGCTCTGCTCGATGATGTTTCTCAGGACGAATATTTGTTCATTGCACGATCGGCCGCGACGAAAGCCAGCCTGTTTTTATGGCCATGCCACTGAATCAAATGCTTTTTTCAAAATCAATCAAAAGAAGCAGTCCATGATTTTTGTGATTTTTTGGCGTAAAACAAATTCAAATAAGTTTCTTTTTGTTCTCTCAAATGAGTTGCTCCTTTAGAAATCCCTGTTTTGAGCCTTGCGTGTAATTTTGGCTAGCAGTTTCAACCCTACTTACAGTACATTCGGAAGCAACTTTGTATGATACATTTAGAAGTGATATTGGGTTCTATTTTTAAATGAAATGCTTAGGCTTATTACCTTTTGGTATAAAAATAATAATTTTTTCTGAGTGGATGATAATTCGTTAGGTTCCATACTCACAGTTAAAGGCCGTTACTAGAAACTGCCCGATATCTTTCCAATATGTCCACCTGTCTGATATCTTTCCTAAGCAATTTCTTACAATTCTACCTTGAATCAACCACATTCTGGGCTTTCATTATGAATTTTGTTAACCAAAAACATCTGCAGCTTCTGTATATAATATGAGACAATTTAAGGAATGTTTCTGTAAATCATTCAGTCCAGGAATTTCTGGATAATTAAGTAACATTTCAAGATCGACAGGATCAACTTCAAACTTTTTACTTAAATTCATACAAAAAGTTTTGTTTCTTCCAATATTCTTGACTGCTTGTTAAGGAACCATTGCTTTTAACAAGAGGTGGCATCATTTTACTTGAATAACTTGTATTTTCTTACAAAACTATTTGGTCACTTTTTCTCTTTTTTCAATCCATATAGCTATAGACGTCATGCTCATTCCATCCATCTTCCTATTATCTTCTAACTCTTTCTTTGTTTCCTCCAGTTCTGGTAGTTCACTGACGCTGTTTATCTTTTCTAAATTGCTTATATCTGCATTAGTTGCTTTTCCTGTTGACCTTAATTTTTTTACGATGCGTATGAAATTGTTGTTTCAGTTATTTCTGATAACATCATTTCAAAGAAAAGTTGATTGGCTTATTTAACATTAAAAATCAGATAAAGTTATACTCTCAAAAGTGTGTAATTGTCCTGTATATCCATACTGATGTTTGACTTTTAAGACAGCTTCTTTTACTCTTCTAATATAGTCTGTCTTTTAATAATGAATTATTAAATTTACAGAATGTTTTCTTTTGATTTCCTTTTGAAAGACTCTCTTCGCGTTTGAAAGAGACTGATCATTTCATTACACTGGTTCAACAATTACATGTTCACATATTGTAAATAAAATTTCCCAAACCAGAAAATATACTCCAGTCTTGCTTGTTTTACCAGTTATTTTCCTCCAGGTATACTTATGGATCCCAATGGATCATATATCTACTAAATTATATTATGCACATGTAACTAAGACATCTTTTCTTGCTCTTGTATTATTACATCATGATAATCAAAGTTATGTTTATGTGGATCCCTCACAAGATTGAAATCTCCACCAATTGTAACATAATCATTTTAAAAAGCAATATACATTTAAGATCTCATGGTAGAAATCTGGACTGTCTCTATTTGGTCCATGGTAAAAATCTGGACTGTCTCTATTTGGTCCATTGTAAAAATCTGGACTGTCTCTATTTGGTCCATGGTAAAAATCTGGACTGTCTCTTTTTGGTCCATGGTAAAAATCTGGACTGTCTCTATTTGGTCCATAAATATCAATCATTGTAAACCTACTTTATTTCTAATGTGTATGTCCATGCTAAGATTTTTGTCTGTATTATATTTTTTTATTCCATAGTAGAAGTCACAGAGGTCATGTATGTACATTTATTAGTCTTAAATTAAATATAAATTGTTTTAAAATTTAATGCTAATTTTGTCTAACCTTAGTATATTCAATCCTGATTATTGAATGCTCTGCACCTTAACTGTCATCAAGAAAATTCCAGTGAAAATTATCAATCGCAACTGAGTGTTACAATGCTGGACACGTACTAAACTGGGTCAAGAAAAGAAAAGAGCACGTTGAGTTTGATCATCACAATACGGGGTAGTAAGAATTTGTTTATTAACATGCATAGCGTAGAGCAAAACATGCAATCCAGCTTGTACGTGATCACACCTGATTTCGTCCAAAAATGTCAACGTACTGTAATATTGATTTTGCCGTAGGTACTTCTGGGGGAGTGTACATAATGACCTTCCAAAGGAATATGAATGTAGGAGGATCCAAATAAAGTGAGTAATTGCCAATTAAAGGTATGCAGACCCGGCTGGTTGCGTGCGCGATGCACACAGACGCCGCCGCCGAATAATATGTGCCAACCCATCTGAAAGGAGCCAAACAAAGGTTTGGAAAGGCGCCAAACATTCATTGCACACACAAGAAAAACACCAAGCTCCGGGCCTGAAGGTATGTATACAAAAATTGCACTCGTCACTGAGATAACCTATGCTGAATGCATACATGACCTGTGTTGAATAAAATTAATGTAGCATAATTTGAAACAGAGCATAGTAGATTCATTCATCTACTCAGTGTAGTCACATGACTGATGTCAGTTACTAGCCTATGATGGAATGTGTAGTATGTAAATGATGACCTAATAAAAGTTGTAGTGCTCTGAGAACAACGTCTGGTTTTATCTGCCTGTTCAGCAGCTGACTGGTATGTTCCCTACTAGTGGACAATATATCAACATGGTGGCAGCAGTGACCAATTAAGGACGCATAGATAATTCTGCAGCTTTAAAGGTAAACTGATTTTAGAAGTTACGCATTTTGCATCCTTTATCAGTGTCAAGTACTATAGACCAACAAGTAGGTCTCCGCTTTTTTTTGTTGTTTTTTTTCTGACAGAGGAGACCAACGTTGTCGGGCAGTAGTCCATACTGAAGTTTTACGCTGTGTTAGCCTCCTATCAGTTCTGACGTATCGGACGCTCGCTAGTAATTAATAAATTTATTTCGACTGACCATGATATGCAGATGGAAACTAAAATCCCTTTTCTTTTGACCTATGGCATCAAATCCTTCAGAACACTCACTTTTTAGTTATAATCCCTGTCAGAACAGAACACCTATGTATACATCTATAAATGACCAGCAGCAGGCAAGGTGAACAGACCACTTGGCTGAGACCTTATTTTACAAAAATAAAGGTTCATACAGGGGCTGAAAAATAAGGTCAATAACGCTAAACCGAACCTCCTAACTTTTATTATTACCGTATAGTTTGAAAAACGAATAATAAATCGTTTGGGTTAGCTCATTTTTGTTATTTTAGTTTTGACTTTTTTGTTAATGCGTTTAGTTTACTCGCCGGGTCACTCAATTTTTGTCATTCACCCTGCCTGCTGCTGTAATTAACCAAAGATTTTATCTAGACCTATACGATATCTAGATCTTGGATCATGTAAATTTATTGTAATAAATCCAAACGGAACAGCTTGTGCTTGAGCAAAAAAGTTTTTAAATTTAATCATATCCATATCTCCTGAACACCAAGTATAATAAATATTCTGTAAAGTATAATTATCTACTCCATTAAACACAACCAAAATATTGCAGTTGTCTCTGATCACTTTAGGTATTTGTGTATATCTTTGTGTAACATAAATCACGTCCGTGTTTTTATGTCTACCTCGAGAAAATATTCTAGCTGGATTTGTTTGTCTGTCCAACATAACGTCATCGTACACCACTAAATTATTAATAAATCCATCTAGGTCAGATGGAGCCTCATCAATATCGGTAATAAAATCAACAACATCATCACCATCTTCATTCAACAATTTTGCATTTTCATTAAAATCTTTAAGTATTTCGTAACAGTGTTGATCATCTACGGATGGTGCTACTAAATACAATTTACTCCATTTTAACCACCGCATTATTAAATTTAATAATAGTTGTGTTTTACCCGATCCAGATGGACCTATTATAATCATCCTTATCGAATTTGGTAATGCTGGATGATGCTTTACTGGCTCCTGTTTTCGTGTCGCCGAAAAGTCAATTATATCCATATAATAAATAATATGAGTCTATATTGTGTTCAGTGTAGGACGTCTACACCCACTACTGAATTAATTACAATAACAACAAAAAATAAACGACGTGCTCTGACGGGTAAATATGTAAAATGTGGCACGAAAAAATACAAATTTGTTAAAACAAAGACAGGTGGAGATATAGCCGCTTTATTAGGAAAATTACCAGGAACTCCGTGGGCTAAATATCCGGGGGAAAAACACTTACCAGGATATAATTATTGCGGTCCTGGAACTCGACTTGATATCCGACTTGATGATCAAGATCAACCAAGACCAGGAGAGCATCCAGTAAATAAGATTGATAAAGCGTGTCATGTTCATGATGTTGCGTATAAAAGTAAAGATTTGCAACAAAGGCATCTCGCAGATGTAAAATTGATTCATGCATTAAATTCTATACCTAATAAATCTGTTAGAGATAAATTAGCTAGTTTTCTAGTAAAATCTGCCATGAAAAGTAAAATAATGCTAGGGGCTGGTAATTAATTATATAACTATTATAATGGAATCCATTTATTATAGCCCAAGAGGATATTGGAGAGGTAGATCAGCTATTAGTAAATTATCTGAAGCAGCAAAAGTCTCACGTTCTGTTGCTGCAGCGTGGTTAGCACGACAGGCAATATGGCAAATTTATCTACCACCACCTAAAAATATTCAATATGCACATTTTGATGTCAGCGTCCCTAATGAGGTTCATCAAGCAGATATTTTATTTTTACCACACGATACCATTAAAATTGGTAAACGTCAATCACGCACATACAAATACGCATTAACTGTCGTTGACGTTGCAAGTAGATATAAAGAAGCTGAACCATTATCAATAAAGACAGCGTCTGAAGTTTCATCTGCGTTTGAACGAATTTATCAGCGAGGACCTTTGCGATGGCCACAGTTATTACAGGTTGATCCTGGCAAAGAATTTCTTGGTACAGTATTATCGTTGATGAAGAAACATAACGTTAAAATCAGACGAGGACATACTGAAATTCATCGTGATCAGGCAATTGTTGAACGATTTAATCGAACACTTGCTGAGCGGTTATTTGGATACCAATACGCAAAAGAAATATCTACTGACTTTAAATCCGGTGAGCGATCTCGTGAATGGGTTGCGAGGTTACCAAGTGTGATAGCTGCATTAAATAACGAAATTACTCGTTCAACTTCAATGAAACCTTCTAATGCGATCACAAAAAAATATATACCTCGTAGCAATGACAGACATCAACCTCAACCAGTATTAGGTAATGTAACTGTAAGATATTTATATGAACCTGGCGAACTTGAAGGTGGTAAAAAAAGAGCAACTGATCCTATCTGGAGCGTGACTACACATACAATTTCTAATGTAGTTAGATCTACTGGTAGACCTCCAATCTATAGATTAGATTCTACAGCCCCTCAACGCGGATTTGTGCGTGAACAATTACAGGTAATCCCTGAAGACACACAATTACCACCACATACAATTACATAACCAGAACCTCTACGTCGATTACATTCAAGACAGGTCAGCATCACATTATCACGTATATAACCAAGATCACTATTAATTCTGTCTACGGTAAATTGTCTTGGATTATTATTCGAATATTGCCATAACATATTACAGTTACAACTTGCACAATTATTATTCTGTTGTGCTTTTAGTTTTATAACAAATTCAACATCAATATCAAAGTCACGTTTTTTTTTTTGTCACACTGCTTATAACCAGATAGTTTTTTTCTTATTACGTCATTATTAACAGTTTGATTATTATTTTCTGTAAAATTCATAATAACCCTATGTAGTTGAGATATTCTTCTGACTCTAGAAACTGCGAGATAGACTAAATTTGACCATTCGATCCGATCATCTATAATCCAGATATTTGTATCGGAAATAGTTAACCCCTGTGACGAGTGAATAGTTATAGCATATCCTAATGTCCACGGTGATTTATTCATATTCAGTGTATTCTCAACGACATTAATATCGACTAAAATAATATCATTCAAGACGAGATTCTGTATTCCACCACCAGGAATTTCAACATCAATATTCTGTCGTCGAGTATCTGCTGGGCGATAACACAAAGGTACAGGTAGATCTGAAAACTTTTCTTTATGTAACATAAATAATTTATCCTGTAGTTCATCACGAACTAGCTTTCTACTTGCAACTATTAAATCAGCGGGATTCCACAAATTTAGAAAATCATTCATAGAAGGCTCTGGAATTACTCCGCGCATTATTTCACATTGTACTCTGTCTGGTTGTAGTCTAATTAATCTTTTAAATTCCTTCAGCGGTTCATCAATAGCTCTATGGTCATCATTTATTTCTTCATAATAATCTACGTTATTCTTCAGCCATTCATGTGGAGACTGTCCAAAAAAAGGTGGTGGTTGACCATGATCACCGCACATTATTATAGCAGTATTGTTCGTCAATAACCATTCAAGAAATATTTTTAATATTTCTAACGACACCGTGCATATCTCGTCCCAGATAATATATTTAGGTATATATTTCTCACCCATTCGCTCAGGAGTCCATGTGTCTCCACACCATCTAAAGAAACTATGATATGTACATGATTTTACTCCTCGTTCTTTTATTTCTCTGGCTAATTTATGTGTCGGTGTCAAAACAATTATATCTGAATTATTATTCATGAATAATTTAATCACACGTGTTGTTTTACCTGAACCACCGCATCCATTAAGATAAACAGTCTTATGTCTAGCCACAGGATCATATACAGATGGTGCTGATGACTTTGATACTTGATTATTATTTTTGTAATATATTTCCCTAATTTCAACGTCGGCAGATTCAGAATAACTAAGTATATTTTCTTGTTTTATTCTCCATGATCCCCATTCACCATTACCAAGTAGCGGTTTTAACAAATCCGTATATTTTTTATTTATATAAAACGAATCCGTGGCGACTCTGACAGCATCACGAGAAAATCTATTTATCATAGACAGTAGATTTATAGAAACATATGCCAACATAGATGATCTTAAATGAGTAAATTGTGGTGAGTCACCATCAAGATAACTCACAATTGTACCTAGTTTGGTTCCGTCTGACAAATAAGCATTACTCCTATTTATAAATGTATTTTTTTCTGTTGTATCAGCAATTATAAAATCGAGTTCAGCATCGTCCATAATCAATCTTGTACAGTGTCTTTTATGATCATATGCTCCTCCTTGAGTAAATTTACCAATTATCTTTCTACCAAGATCTTTTGCAAGTTTTTCATCGTGCTCGTCTCTGCATTTACGTATATTATTAGTAATTTTAATAATATCATCTTCATTAAGATTAGGGAATTCTTTCCTGGCATCATCAATATTAAATCTATTTGGTTCTGGTAACCAAACTTGTTTCTGTGGACTATACGATATAATCGCCTCGCTCACCTGTAAAGATATTAAAATTTCAACATCAAACATATATCGCAATAGTACTATTGGAACCCAACATTTTTCTGAAAAATGTCTTCCAAACCAAGCATAAGTAATCGGATGGAGATTTTCTGCAAACTCGAATGATTCTACATGAGCAAATCCGGTTAGATCAAAATCTGGTAATGGTCCGTTTATCGCAACTCTGGTCATCTCGTGTGATGGATGTCCGAATCTCTTAAAGTATTCAGAACATTCTCCATATCCAAGAAAACTTCCAGGATAACACGCTACCATATCAATAGATATAACGTCATTACATTTATATTTAGTATTCCATAATCCTCCGTGTCCATATTCTACACAGCTTTTATGAATATCTTCAAGAAATTCCGATCGTGTTGGTTTCCATAAATTTTTCTCCTGAGCGAAATGAGCTGCTACAGATGGAGCTGTAAAACAATTATTTAATAATTGTCTAACTTTGACATCGTCTGAAGTATATTTCAGCGCAAGATTTTCCATTTCTACATTAAGAGATTCTATACGGTAAATATCACCATTAGGCCGTACAAATTGATCGTAATGATCATATTCTGAACTTTGAAATAACCAAACAGACACAGGGTCACTTTTACTGATATTTGATAAAATCAAATATATGACCATCATAAAATTTAACCGCTCTGTCTAGTGGAAATATTGTTACTGCTGAGGTCCATGCGTGCGAATTATGATCAACGATTGTTATAGGAGCTCCTCTTGATTCATATTTTGGTTTGTACAAAATCTCTCCGGTTAACGTCTTTACTGTTATTGGGAATTTCAATTTCTTTTCTAGTTCAGCGACATCTTTGATAGATACTCCGGTATCTTTAACTGATTCTGCCCACATATTTATTTTTTTACGTCGTAAATCTGTTAAACCATTACCACGTATCGCGTTTGTAAAATGTTCTGTAACTCGTTCAGCTACACAGTTTATTCTTGACTCTGACAGTTTCATAGGCTTTAGATCCCCGACGTCAGGTTTATTATTAAGCGGATATAGTGCATATACAACTGCAGTAACTGGATATGCACGTTCATAATATATCTTATCAATACCAGTCAGTATTCCGGGTTTAGATTTATTATTTAAGAGAACAATATTATTTCCTGACTGCACACGGACTGGATGGCGCTTATCACGAATAATCCAAATATCTTCTTCTGTATTTACAATAAATTTTATTAAAATAAAATATTTTTGATCATCAAGGTGATTAATAATTACTTTTCCTCGTTCGTCATTCATCATATTAGTAACATTTCCGACTCTGAATGTTGACTATACATGAGCAGCACCACTATTACGAAATTCCTTCTTGGCTTCACGAATACGTTCGGTTATATCCTCATTTGTTAAAGCTAGATCTTGCATCAAAGTACTAAATTTATATTCTGATAGTCTGTCAAAATCAAATCTGGTTTTTTTAGTTTCAATCATGGATAATTCCTCCATATAATTAAAACAAATATTTAAATTAAAATTTTAGTATATATATAATGCTTGAAACAAAAAACAAATGTGCTTGGCTCAAAATTGGATATACTTCTCTTTGTAATAAACCGTGCGTGAACAAATATTGCGGAAATCATGCACAAAGTTTCAAAAATGGAAGTACAGGACCAATACCGTGTGTGCAATGTGGTGTTGGAGTCAGAGGAAAAACTCCATTGTGTATAAAATGTGGCGGAAAAAAATATAGAGAACTAAAACGATATTATGACAAAAAAAATAATACTTTGACATTATCAGGTAAATCTCCTATAAAAACCGTAGAAGATTATCTGACCAGATTTCAAAACAATGATTTAGACAAATAATATTATATATATAAAATGACTCAGACAAATCAGACTTATGATGAAATGATCGACAATGATATTATAAGAGAATTAAGAAAAGAAGCATTTCGTAATAAATACGAATTTGTGAAACATCCAATAATAAAAAATTATGAGGCGTCTCGAGATGGTGTGATCAGAAACTGTAAATCAAAAAACCTAGTCGGTAGCCTTGATAAATTTGGTTATTTTAGATTTAATGCTGGGATAAAACATTATTACTCACATAAATTCATATTTGAATGTCATTTTGGAATCGTTAAAAATGGACTTGTAGTTGATCATATTGATGGAAATCCCCATAATAATCGGTTAACTAACCTGCAAGCTATTACACCTAGTCAGAATGCTACACGTGGAAATACTGGAAAATATCCCAAGATCCCGAGGTCGGTTAAATCTGTAAATGCAGATGGTGAAGAAATTGTGTTCAAGTCAATTAATTCTGCTGCAAAATATTTTAGCATACATCCACAATCGGTACAATTTGTCGCAAATAATATTACTAGATCAGCATATTCAATAAAATATGATCAGCCGATTATATTTGAATATATCTAACTCTGTCTTCCTAATAAATTGTATATAGTTTGACTTTATATTTTACCATGGGTACATTCATCGTCGCTCTCTGTGTCACTTTCACTTTTGACAGAATCAAATAACATAATCTTTCTTAACTGCATTACACGATTATCCACGATCTTCTTTTTCTCGTATTCACGAGACAGTTCGGATCTAATATTTTCGATCGAACGTGCAAGAGGTGCAAATAGTTTTACCTGTTTTTCATTTACCACCGCCAAGGATTCAAGCATAGACTGATAGATTAATTTTACAAATTTATAATTGGATGGTAATGTGTATTTATTGTCAGTTTTTCTTTGTTTTAATATTTCATAATCACATAATATTTTTTCAGGATCGAGATTATCAGAGAGATTTATTCCGTTATGTTTTAATTTTTTAATAGCAGAAATAATATCATTAATGTTTTCTTGGTTCATTATATAATAATTATTTCTTTAAAATAAAAAATAATATCAGTCTCTGAATAATTATTTTAAAAAAATGTAGTCCCCATAACCCCATGTGAACATCTAAATTGCCATATGACATCTTAGCAGGATCAGAAGGTCAGGGGACTGTTTTGAGGATGATTATATATATGATTATATACAGATGATTATGATTATATACATGATTATATACATGATTATATACAGATGATTATGATTATATACAAATGGTGATGATTTTGATTTTTGCAGACGGCACAAACATAAACTTAACTATGGACGGAATACAAAGGTGGGATTTATCTACGTCCAACAGATTTTATACAACTCTCCCCCCATATAAACCCCGGGGAGTGCAAAATTGCACCCACCACGTGGTTACATGGTGGGAAAGTTGTATTATTTTTCTGTTGGGTTTCGTACCCCCCAATTAAATAGCATCAGTCGCCAAATGCAAGATAATATATCTTTAGCATTTTTGGAGACTCGAACACACGAGAGTCTGCACAACTTCGATCTACGTCCAACCGTCTTACCACTTCGGCCACTGCTCTCTTATCAATAATATAGTTAAATTTAAGTATATATAATATATTTGTGCTGTCTCACAGAACTTGTATTACTAATAGAAATGTAAAACTGTACTTCAGTTTTTCAAAATTCATAAAGTAATTTGCACGTATAATTTATAGTTCGTTAAGGTAACAGACAGACGGACTAATATGCTATACACAAATATACAACTGGGTTTGTACAGGTAACGACGTAGTAGTAAGGGAAATAATCGTTTAGTTTACTCCGCAGAGAGAGATAGCCGAGTTATCTCGCTTTATTATATATACAATTGCTTTAATCATAGAAATTGATTATTATTCATGTATTTACTCATCAGCCCCTGATTATTTAATCGGACGTTCTACGAGCGTATATACAAATTAATATTAAGAGACTCTTGTCTTAGATCCAAAATGTTTCCTGCCTGGTCGGTGAGTTTGAAATTTATTCTTGTCAGAAATGGATTATGTACACGTAAATAAATTGGGTTAATTGGTTCAGATACAATTAACCACCCAGGCGGATCTTTAGGACTAAATGTATATAGTATATACCCCTGTTGGGCCTGGTTAGATTTTGAAAGATCTACTTGATAACTGTCATCAATTACGTCACATACTAGACTGACCGCGATCGTAGATGTTATATTAACAATACCAGGTGAGATATGGCGGCCTCCACCATGTGGATCATTATTATATTTAAGAATAGTTGGTGTAGGTATTAATTTTTTCCATGAATCACACATTCTTTTAAAGTGTTCATCAATAAGATCATTAACGGACTTCTTTAGCTCTTCAGAGTTAAATCCGGGAATTACAAATGTTGGTAGCTGTTCTTCTGTGATTCCATAATATTTAAGAAATACTGTTTTAAATAAGCGTTTATAGCTTACACGCTGAATAGGATCATCTTCATTAACTATATAAGTACGTTTAATGTTTTTTCTCTGTCAACGATAGCCTTATTTACATATTCTAAGTCTGATGCAACCTGATTCAAATGTTGTATTGTTTCAATTATTTGATTTTTTAAGTCATCGTTGTAGGAAGTGCTAATGCTAGAAAATAAATTTCTTAGATCATTAAGTACACGTCCGTGTTCAGATTTAATTGGTCTTGATTTTGAGTTAATTTCTTCAATATTAATTGTTGCTATTCTTGTTGTACCTTTACCCCGAACGAAATCTATATAATGAGTATACTGTGCATAACCACGATAAGCATCCGGAGTCTCTATAAACGGATAAGTTTTTCGATATTCTGGAAGTTGTATAAATTTTTTAACATCTATGACAAAATCAGATCTCTGTGGTTCTGGTGGTCCTTGATAAACCGGTGGATCTTCAGGCCAACCTAATACTGATCTAATCGAACTTTGATAAATATCTACGGAGTAATCAGGGGAATTTATTTCAATAACCGCAGATAGTGTTGGTTCGTAGACAGTAATTGCTATTTTTGATTCTTTTCCTGTAATAGATTTAATTCTGCGTTGAACTCATCATTAATCTGTTCTATTTGATAACTGCCCGTTGGAATAGCAACTACTTGCCAATCAGGAGTTCCATCAGGCTTATTCTTGTTTGCAAACACTAATGAATTATTTGGCTGTAGTCCACCAAATGGTTTTGATCTAATATTTGGCCAGCTATAATAAACCCGTAACTGTGCTAATGCTATTTCTTTTGCAGGAATTGATGTTGGAAAATTGACACTAAACTCAGGATTGTCGAACTTAACGATATCATAGTAGTTTTTGACGGAGTTGTATTAGTAACGATCTGCTGAAGTAACTCCCTGTCTGTCATTATTATTATTGTTGTTATTTAATTCATTAAAATCATTAGCGATCACCTTAAATGCGTCATCATAGGTTTTCATAATCATCGCAAATTCAGTATCGGATATTTCACCATCACTGACACACGAAGAAACGTACAAAGATAGTTTAGAGCATGTCTCTGCCACTGTATGTAATTTAATCATATAATCGTGCAATTTAGCATTTGTACAGGTATCTATCTTTTTGGCTATAATACCGAGAACACCAGCAACAGTCGTTGATGCTGAAACAATAATGGTTATAACAGTAGATGCTGTCATCGTCAACATTGATGATAATAATCCTGTTCCAGCAATAACAGCAGAAACCGAGTAAACAACTACATCGATGACAACTATACGTCTTTTGTATTTTTTTATTTTCGTGTTATAATAGTCGATAAAATTATTTAGTTTAGTGAGACGCTCACATACTTGATTGCATCTGTAACGTTGAACGTCGATGCGAGACTGAGGTTGATCCATTATACTAACAACGTCATTTAATTAAGTTTCAGTTACGAATTCCAGAAACTACCAGTAACGTCTCGGAGGCATTTCCGTTGATATCAGAGTAAAGATTTCTTTGATGTTCTTGGTTAGCATCACCAATAGAGGATTATGATATACATTCGGTGATAATGAAGTTGCCGCAGTAATTTCCGAACCGTACATAGATAACCTGTATAACCCAGTGACTTCTGCGGTATGTTCAAGTGTGTTATTTTGTGGTGTCCATGTTGATGATCCTGATGCTACTGTGTACACGATATTTTTAATTTGTCCGTGTGGAATTTTAATCAGATTAGTTTTTTGAACAATATTAGGTATTCCACTGACAATGTCGTTGAGTTTCGTGTTAACGTCAGCTAGTTTTATGTCAACGGTTGGTTGTTCCTCAAAAAATTCTTTAATGGGTTTGTTTACATTTCTACGAAAATTTAAGAACGTTTCTACGTGTCTAGAAAAATTAGCACTAAGTGTAGTAATTTCATCACCGATTGTTTTTAACGAAGTTGAAATAGGAATTTCCTTATCATCAACATACTTTTTTGTTACAGCATCAAAATCATATTCCGGTGTTCTAAGATTATTAATACCATTATTATTCATGTTGAGAAATGCACGCATTATACCGCCATTGGCCAATACGTACTTAGATTCTTGATCGTCGACATATTTCTTTGTTGCGGCGTCTGTATCTGCGGTTGGGTTTCCAAGACCTATAATTTTATTTTGATTCATAATAATGTTACCTGTAAATGAATCACCAGCTTTCTTAATATAATCGTTAACTGACGTACCGGAATCTTGTATTTTACCCTGATCAGTAAAAGTAACTATATTATTAACAACCGCGGTGGGAACTCGTATAAGTACATCTGGCAGTTGTATATTACTAGTTTTTAATCATCCTTCCTTATCCTGAAAAACAACTACTTCGTTTTGATCCACACTGGTTATGTTTAATAAATCATCAATCTCATTTCTGAGCTGATCGAGAGTTGCGTATTTAGATAAATCAGCTTGCTGATGACCTTTACCACGAGAAGATCTTCCATAAATATCTACCATTATATTTACTAATATCTGTTTAAATGTGACGTCGTAGTATATTCATGTACAACTTTGTGGGTGGTTTTGTTGATTTTGATATAGCATCAAGTACGTTAAGTACTTCTCGACCACATATTGGTGGATCAGTTAATGTTTGTGTTGGTAACGTTGAATACCATATTGGAGTACTTTGATAGCCGCTAATATACTTTAAGAATTCTTTTGGTGGAGCTAGTCCATATGAATCAAAATAAATAATTCCACGTGGATCTATTGCATAAGCGACCCAATGCGTGCCTGGACCAGAATTTTCATCGAGATTAATAATACCTGTTTCAATGTTATTTGGTTGTTTTGGTAATTGATCACGCATGAAAACTCCTCTAAAATTTTTTATTTTTAATTTTTTAGCAGCATCTAATAAATCAAAATTGGACATAGGAGATATCAGTAAACTGTCCCTGGTAATCTTAGGCCTTTTCCGTACCATGAATGTGGAGTCCCTGGTAATCTTAGACCCCTTCCCTTTTTTTGATTCCCTTTCCTGTTGCTTTCTTTAATGCCATTCCAGCAGCAGTTCCAACAGCGCCTAATGCAGCTGCTTTTGCAACAGCTGGGGCTGCAGCGGCTATTAATGCTGGTATAGCTGCAAGAAGTGGAAATATACCACCCGTCTTAATGATATCTTTAATGGCACCCGCAGAAAGATTAAGTTTTATACCTTTATTTGATTTTTTGGCTTCATTGAAATGCCCGAGCTGACGTTCTGTAAGAGATAATTTATTTGAACCGCTCATCTGATCTTTCTTTAGCGATATTTTTAATCCACAGTTATTTTTTGATGCTGATTGTATCCTTTTAATCTGACCAGGAGTCAGACTAACACTAACGTGATTATACGACGTTATAATATTCATAAACGATCTAATTACATGTTTTCTACTGGAGCACCAACGACTCTCATTCGTCCACCAACACCTTCAAGTAACATTGATTTATCGCTGAGTATGACAGCAATTGCTCTGTAATTAGGGACAGCTCCAACATCTCTATTAACATGAGCTCGAAAATGTATATCAACTACTGACTGTCTGGTTAAATCTAAATGTTCTAACGAAAAGTAATAAATCGGATATAAGGTTGTAAAATCCAATTGTGATATTTGTAAACCAGTATCAATATTTTGATCACGGCCCATGAACGTCATTAATCGATGATATGCACGTGCTACATGATTTTGATCGAAATTCAGTAATATATCCTCGGATGGTTCTTGATGTCCATTTATCCTTAAAGAAACCTCGGAAACACCAAGTTTGTCAAATATCATTATGCTTTCATCTTGATCGTTTACTCGTGCAGCATTTTGAAGGACAATAAATATATGTCGCGGTGCAGAAACACCTTGCTGAGAAGCTATTTGCCATGTAAACAAACCATTAATATTACTCTGAACAGCATCTGTGGTCATTGTTAACCATGATAATGCTGATTTACCACCTTGATTCATAAAAGAGAGTAGACGTTCTTCTTCAGGTATTGTTGGAGTCATCACCGGCATCCATAATGAAAGTTTGGTTAATACTACTTTGCCAGCATCAACACCAGCGGTGCGCCAGATTGCATCATCGTCCGTGGCTTTTCTTACAAGTACAACTGTATGCTTAGCTCCAAAGATGACTTTCCTGACATTTCTACAGAATCCAAATATATGTGAAAGTGGAATTGCACATGAAAATGCTCTCCTATCACCTTTTAACATTGATTTACGTACTGCAAATCCTAAATTAAAATTTGCATTCATCGATAATACTGCATGTGCATCTGCAGCTCCTCCTGCAGCTCTCACATCACCTACATTAACGTTTCTACTTTCTGGAAAATCAGTTGTATCCTTTGCAAACATCATTGACTGGCCAGCCGATCTTGAATAATCATCGCTGTATCTAGCAAGGCCCAATATCGTTGTGGCGACGTCGACGTCTTTCTGAATTGATTCAATATTGTTTCCGTCAATCATGTACGTAGCGCTGTCAAATAACGCCATAATACCATTATTAACAAAACCAACAATAATATTAGCTCCATATGCTACTGGTAATACAGGATTAGCGATATTTAAAATTTCACCTTCTACTTCAATAAAAGCCTCAGCGGGTAAGAAATACCTACTTGTATCCAGAACCTGTAGTTCAATTCGTCCACGTTGATCTGGAATTCGAGCATCATAAGAATAATATTGATAATTACGCACAGATTCATCTTTGAGTACTGGTGCGTCCATGTCAGATGCTGGATCAGATATTCGCTTAAACATATTTATTATAATTATTATCGTCTAAAACGAAGACCACTTCGGGAAGTGAGACCACTTCCTGCTATCAGACTAGCGGTTATATTTTTTTCTTTTTCTGACATTGGTACATCAGCCAACTCTGCTAGTTTTTGATTAGCAACTTGATTTATTATTTTACTGACATTTGCAGGCATTACTTCAGTGCTAGGTAATTTTACAGGTTGAGGTTTTCGTCGTATTAATCGTGCTAGCCTATCTTTAATCGCTGAAAATGCTTTACCAGCGAGATTACCCATAGCACCAATACCTTTTCACGAACAACATCAATAGCTTTCATTCCCAGTTGCTTTGCGATCGGTATTGCTTTTGGGGCTATCCTTCTAAATAGACCCTGAACAACATCACCTAGTCCATCTCCGTAGGTTGTTTTGTATACTGGTAATCGTGAATTTATTACCATGACCATAGTTGGTCCACGGTGAGTACTATATACGATCATTTTATTATAGTAATTGTATTTAATTACGTACTTAGTCACTATAGTAGTCATCGGCAATTTCATTAATAAGAGACTGATAAACATCAACGTCCATGATACCGCCTGTAAATAACCGTCTGCAAATATCAGCTGCTTCATTAATTATTTCTGGAGAATTATTACCAGCTCGTTTTCCTCCAATGAATATTTCTAATCGATCAACGTCAGAGATAACGTTATTAGGACATAGAGTAAAATTACCTCCGGTAGAGAGACCTTCTCCAGTAAATACGAAATAAGATTTTGGAATAATTTTATCAATTTCAGATTCTGGGTATCCTAATTCCTTTAATCTTCTTTTAGATTCTTTTATTGGATTAACTAAAAAAACTCAAGTCTTTGATATTTACGTTAGCATTTAACTGTGATTCTAGTGCTCTTTTTTTATGTCAATACTTTCAAGTAAATCGTTAATTTCCTCCTCCTTAGTTAGATACTGTTTATGTGGTGATGTTGGTAATCATAATATTCCAAGTTGTTTTGGTGGAGGAGGATGTGATGATCTTAATGGTCGTGGTAATGATAATGATGGTTGTTGTGGTAGTAGTGGTGATTCAGAGGGAGAAGCTCGTTTTTTTTTACTGCTGCCCTTGTCATTGGTGGTGATGATCTTAATGGCGGTGGTAATGATAATGATGGTTGTGATTCCGATGTTGTTTCAGTAGCAGCTTGTTTTGCTTCTTCTTTTTCTCGTTTTTTCCGTTCTTTTGCTTCTTCTTTTTCTCGTTTTTTCCGTTCTTTTGCTTCTTCTTCTCGTTCTTTCTGTTCTTTTGCTTCTTCTTTCTCGTTCTTTCTGTTCTCTTGCTTCTTCTTTTTCTCATTCTTTCTGTTCTCTTGCTTCTTCTTTTTCTCGTTCTTTCCGTTCTTTTGCTTCTTCTTTTTCTTGTTCTTTCCGTTCTTTTGCTTCTTCTTTTTCTCGTTCTTTCTGTTCTCTTGCTTCTTCTTTTTCTCGTTCTTTCTGTTCTCTTGCTTCTTCTCTTTCTTGTTCTTTCTGTTCTCTTGCTTCTTCTCTTTCTTGTCTTGCTTCTTTCTTTGTTAAATCAACGATATGATTAAAATTCCTATTATAATCTCTGTATATTTCATCATCTGATTTAATCTGCTCAACGTTAGCACGTATGCGGTATATTACTCTTTGCCATTGTTCACGGGATTTAATGATATTTTGATGATCAGGTTTTAAGAATTTATCCCTATAACTAAAACTCGCAGCAGCAAAATTAGCTAAATCGTCAAAGTTTTTAATGATATTAATTGTATTAGTGAATTCCTCAGTAAATTTATCAAGTAGCTCAGCATTGCTCATTAAGAGAATTTTTTGTTTTTGCGCCGTTGATATTGGTTGAGCTACTTGCATACGGCCGGCAATATCAGCAGGTAATGTTTCAAGAGCTCGTTGTGTTGCCTCAGTTGCTGTAACAATTTTCTTTGTTGGTTCGACAATTGGTTTAAATAATTGTTTTGTATCCTCTTCAAATTCAACATGAGATTCTTGTCGTTGTTGTAGTTGTTGTTTGACAGCATCACGAACAGGTAAATATTTTTTAATTGCTTCTAGTCGCTCTCGTGCTAATCTAGCTGAATGAGGTTCTCCGATGACAACCATATTAATAATATTTATACTGACTATTTAATTTACAGCAGCAGGCAAGGTGAACGACAAAAATTGAGTGACCCGGCGAGTAAACTAAACGCATTAACAAAAAAGTCAAAACTAAAATAACAAAAATGAGCTAACCCAAACGATTTATTATTCGTTTTTCAAACTATACGGTAATAATAAAAGTTAGGAGGTTCGGTTTAGCGTTATTGACCTTATTTTTCAGCCCCTGTATGAACCTTTATTTTTGTAAAATAAGGTCTCAGCCAAGTGGTCTGTTCACCTTGCCTGCTGCTTGACCTTATTTTTAAATTGCTGACGGATGCGTGGAAAGCAGTATCACCCCAAAGCAAGAACAACTGCTGGAAACCTTCTAGCGAGGAGTATATCACACTCAACTGGCTAATGCTTGGGACGGAATTGAGGTTGGGTCTGGCAGTCACCGTCAGAAAAAAAGCGGAGACCTACTTGTTGGTCTACACGTACTGCTGGTCCAGTGGAGGGAAAACTAACGACAACATGGCCGACAGTCTCCTAAGCACATTCCGTTTACCGCCAATATTAAATGTAACCGATGGGAACGTTTCAGAAAACTTTAAGCATTTGAAAGGACAAGTGCAGAATTACCTAACTGCAACTGGAGCAACCGATAAAGAGGATGAGGTACAAACGGCCATAATTTTTCATTGTGCAGGACCGCATATTTTGGATATTTATGATCAGTCTGTATTGGACGCAGATGGCGACGAAAACAAACCCGGCAAGGTACTTGAAAAACTTGAGGCATATTGTAACCCTAGGAAAAAAAAATGAAGTCCTGGAATCACATAGGTTCTGGAATGTACCGTACCAAGAACCTTTCGACAGCTTCCTAACTGAGCTTAGAACGAGAACGTCGTCATGTAATTTCAGCGAGAAGGACAGAATGATCAGAGATAAAATAGTTTTCACAGTTACGGGAAAACTTCAGGAACTCTTACTCAGAGAAGACAAGTTAAACCTGGACAAAACCGTACAAACATGTCATGCATTTAAGCAGTCAAATAAACATATGAAAGAACTGACGGAAGCCAGCTCTAGCAGTCCGACCGTAAATAAAATAACTCAAGGAAATAAAGCACAAACGCGAAGCCAAAGGAAAGACATACTGACAATCAGCCTGGGATTGGCAAACTACGAAATAAACTGTCCTCGCCAGTTCAAGGTAAAGATAGCTTTTCACTTAAGGAATGCAACTTCTGCGGACGCAAGCACTAGTTTAAGAAGGAAAAGTGTCCGGCATGGGGCAAGACATGCGACGTGTGCAAAGGAAGGAATCATTTCAAGGGGAAATACAAGAAAATCCATTTAGTTAGTGCTAGTACAATGCACGAAGAACAAACAGACGATGATGAAAATTAGCTTAATACCATATAAACCAGTCAGAAAAGTAGAATTTCTGCATTAATGAATGCCAACAATTGTGAAGTGCGTTTCCAGTTAGATAGCGGCGCCGACATCAGGACTATCTGCAAGAAGTGTGTTCGTAAGAACAAGTCAGGCCGACAACACTAACCTTAAAAAGTGGAATAAGTCACATACGAAACCACTTGGAGAAGCTGATCTGAAAATTATTAACCCGAGCAATGGGGAAAAAACAATTGCTACTTTAGTAGTTGTACCAAATGGTTACATGAGTCTCCTAGGATCGAAACCTATTCAGCAAATGGGATTGATTACTGTTAACAGGGAGAGTTATTGCTATGGTCGACACCACGAAACTAGGTGATCTAAGGAAAGCAACTCTTACAGTCGACAACGAAATTCCAGCGAAAACATGGCCGTGCAGAAAGTTACCAGTCTCACTTCAAGAAGACGTGAAGAGAGAAATAGATAAATTAGTCGAAAGAGAAGTTCTAATACCTGTTACCGAACCGACTAAATGGGTTAGTCAGATGGCTGTTGTACGAAAGCAGAATGGAAATTTACGTATTTGCATAGGTCCACAGCCACTAAATACTGCGCTCATGAGAGAACATGCAAAACTTCCGACACTTGAGGATGTGTTACCGGAACTTGCTAATGCAAAAGTCTTCAGTAAACTTGATGTCCGTGAGGCATACTGGCATGTGAGACTTGATCAGAAATCAAGTGAACTAACTACAATGATTACACCTTTCGGTCCTTACAGATGGGCGAGGTTACCATTTGGACTAAAGGTCTCGAGCGAAATTTTTCTAAGAAAACTCACCGAAGCACTTGGAGATTTGGATGGTGTTTTCACTATATCGGATGATATAATTGTTGCTGGATGTGGAAGCTCTGAACAAGAAGCAAAACTAGACAACGAGAGAAAATTGCAAAACTTGTACAAACGATGCATCGAACGGAATATCATGTTAAATGATAACAAAAAAGGGGTAGGATTGACTGAAATCATTTTTCATGGTCACAAAATCACTAGTGAAGGAGTCAGAGCAGACAATACAAAGATTAAGGCAATACACGAAATGCCCACACCAACGGATATTTCTGACGTGTAGAGGCTATGTAGCATGATGCAGTATATGGCGAAATTTCTTCCAGACATTGCAAATGAACTGGAACCGAATCGTGAACTCACACGTAAAGATTCTGTCTGGAATTGGTCTGAAGAATGCGAGGCTGCTTTCCAGAGAATTAAGAAAGAGCTGACCGAAGCACCAGTCCTGGCATATTTTGACGTAAACAAAGAAGTCGTACTGCAAGTAAATAGTAGCAAGAGTATACTGGGTGCTGTCTTACTTCAGGATGGTAGACCAGTTGAATTTGCGTCGAGGGCACTGAAACCGCCCTTTAGAAAGTGGGCGCTAATTGAAAAGGAAGCTCTTTCGATGCTTTATGGTTTAGAACGTTTTGACCAATACATATATGGAAGAAAAGTCATAATACAGAATGATCACAAACCGTTAGCTGCGATACTAAAGAAGACTTTGAGCAAAGCCCCAAAACGATTACAAGAGTAGTGTAGTGGGATAGTATAGGGACAATGGGAATTAGCATTACAGACCCCCCCCCCTGGGATAGTATGGGGACACGATTTATAGGGACAAAAAAATCACCCTGGGATAGTATGGGGACAATGGGAATTTTGTATAGCGACTAGCACACCCTGGGACTGTATAGGGACAATGGGAATTTTGTATAGCGACAAGAGGAATGGCACAGGTAGGGTAACGTCACGGTACTGGATAGTTGCAACAATGTAGCAAGGACCGTGACGTCATGCCACCGGTGCCATTTCTATGTAAAGTTTGAATCATTCGCGTTCGTGTTTGTGAATAGCATATAGCAAGTACCGTGACGTCATGCCACCTGTGTCATTTCTATATAAAGTTTTAATCATTCGCGTCCGTGTTTGTGGATATTATGATATTATACCCATATTATACAACTGACTAAAAAAATTTTAGATAAGAGAATAATGTTTTTGTGAGTTAAAAGATAAATTATACAATCGAATAAAATTTATTTGGCAAGAAGGAATAAATCTTTTCGAGGCAGTGGAATGGCCCTGAAAAGGGCCTTTGGTTTTCTTCTTTGTCTTCTTCTAAGTTCTTCTATTCCTCCACCAACTTTTTATTTTCTGTCCTAAACTTTTTTCTTCTTCTCATTCTTTTCCTCCTCCTGTTTTTTCTTCTCCTCCTCCTTTTTCTGTGTCTTCCTTTTTTCTTTTTCTTCTTCCTTTTCTATTTTTTTTGTTCCACTCCCCTCCTCCTCCTTTTGTCTTCTAAATCTTCCTTTTCGTCCTTTTCAATTCTAATCGTCTCATTTAATATCTCCTTTTCTCTCTTTAAATTGTTGATTTCCATAGCCAACCTGTGCGGGCTATAAGCCCCAAGTTGCATTCTAAGTAGCATCTCCTCCACCATGCCTTGTGTGTCTACCACCTCCTGCAATCTTATCATTCTCTCCATGTTGCTAACCATTTTTTATCTTCAGCGTTGAATGGCGCGAATGACGAACGCTATGCTTTTATATACTTCAAGCACGGACGTGAACGAAAACATCCCTTACACTCACTTCACATATTATTTACTATCCACACCAAGGAACGAGAATGCATAAAACATACCATATTTACTATCCTCACCAACGAACGACAAAGCATAAAACACACACCTATTTACTATCCACACCAACGGACGAGAATGCATAAAACATACCATATTTACTATCCACACCAACGAACGACAAAGCATAAAACACACACCATATATACTATCCACACCAACGGACGAGAATGCATAAAACATACCATATTTACTATCCTCACAAACGAATGAGAAAGCATAAAACACACATCTATTTACTATCCACACCAACGGA
>JAECUM010047797.1:0-20537 GCA_016617855.1 Megalonaias nervosa
AGAGAGAGAGAGAGAGAGAGAGAGAGAGAGAGAGAGAGAGAGAGAGTTGCTGTAGGGTTTAACGCCATTTTTCAGCACAAAATAGGCTATACTTGGCGGCCAGTATGACTGCTAGAGGAAGAACCCTGGAAAACCCCAGGACGAACCACCGACCCACGAGAAGCTACTGGCAGGTTTTCTCACGTACACACGTTAACCGAGACTGAGACTCGAACCCACGCAGACCGAGGTGAGATGGCAGTGATCCGGAACGGTGAGTGCTTTAGACCACTCGGCCACTCGGGGCCCCACACAGAGAGAGAGAGAGAGAGAGAGAGAGAGAGAGAGAGAGAGAGAGAGAGAGAGAGAGAGAGAGAGAATCTTTACAATTACTGTTGTTAAAGTTTAAAAGTTGTGCAATTTAATAGATGGTTAGAAAATACAAGATGTTTCGGAATAACATTAAAGCTTGCTCCAGAAAACAGACACGTATAGAAGATCTCCAAATTTTTCAGGGCCAAATAGCTCATGTAAAATTAACTTCTGTATAACAGGATCCGCTTTGTTAAAGCCAGTTCCAACAGTGAACCACTTTTAGAGCATTCATGGTATTATAATTAGAATTTTTTTATAAATAAACCTTTTAATTCCAGTTGAAAAAATAGTAATACATATCTATCTTTGTATCTAGATGGCGAGTACAGAAAATGAAGAAAACGTTACATTAGGTCGAATCACAATGAGAACATTCCAAGGAATACAGTGATGGCACTTTATCAAGCTGTTCACTGAAGCGTATTAGGCAAGAGAGCTTTAAAGTGAAGTGTTTTAAAAAGGCTATGATTGTGCATAAAATAACAATATGACTATAATAATGTCCGACCCATTTTAATCTGTCATAACTTGCCCAAAACTTAAGTGAAATTAAGTGAAATCAATTAAGTAGCAATGTCAAAATAAAACAAACCAATGCGTTCTATCCATTACTATACGCTCGTTAAAAGATAGTGATACACCAAGGGGCTTTACTCCGAGGACTACAATGGTAATAAAAGAAAGAGTTACTGCCCTTAAATTCCCAGTGGTTGATTCAATGAAATATTCATCAATCCTTTATATCAGCTACTGCCACGACTGGAATCTTCAATATAACGACAAAAAAGCTGATCTACGATTAACCCACGGCCATTTTTCCCCCACAAATTTGAAAAGGTACTTCTCAGGCTAGTAGTGTCCTAGGAAATATACTATGATACAGTTTAGTATGAAGTGGGTGGTAAATAATTTGGAAATCGTAATGGTCTTAAAATCTAATCAGGTCATCCACATATGCATGTCCCAGGACAGGAGCGTAACAGGGAATGAATAACAAATGCAGTTAACTATAAAGTGTATAAATAATCAGAAAATTACTGAATAAGTCTGAAAATCTGATTAGGTCACTGACATTTACATGTATAAAGAGACGCACCATATCACGTTTATCTATCTCCACTAATTTTTCTTCAGTCATGTTATATGGGTTTTCCTAAAGAATTCAGACCATGATGTGTAAAAAGACCCAACCCACCCCATTATTAAAAAAGAACAATCGAAAATTTCCTGTCAACATGGTCATACTTTTATTTATTGGTCGTGAACATATCAGTGCAAACATGCCCACCTAATATCGTTTGACAACTTTAAATGGCATTTGTCTAACCGTTCTAACAACGTTTTCTTTAAAAAGGATTTGACCAGAATGTACACAAATGTACTTTAAAGCTACAAAGGTGCTCGTTTAACGTGGTAAACACAAAACTGCACCTGCAATGACCTAAAAGTAAATCTCCGCCAAGGTGTGACTGGACGAACTGACGGACCAGAATAAAACTATATAACCTTACCTCTGTCGTTGTGGGGCATATCAATTGAAATAATACTGTAAAAGCATTGACATTATCCAGGCCATCTACATACGCATGCAAAACTCCCGGCCATATTTAATATCTTCCTTGGTGCTTAATTTTACGAAGAATTTTCTTAAAAGACAGTTGGGTTTTATAGGATAATTAAAACACCCCAATGCAAGCCTTGTGGTCATGCAAACAAATCAAAAATACGCTATATTTTTAGAGATAGGAGAACATCATGTTGTTCATGTACTTTGTAATTCGAGTTCGAGACGACTACAATTGTTCATCAGGACACGAGAAAATCAAAAAAGTACTTATGGATCCATATAAACCATGGATGATAGGGTTTCCCCGATGTCTGATATATATTCATTGTTTAAACCTGGACTTAGATCATTTAGAATAACCACCCGATGTTTATTATTTGGAAATTTGGGCACTGTGGATATGCGAACTAGCGGAAGATTTGATCCGTTTGGGATATAGAGTCAAGTTACCTCTGACATTCAGTTTCTCCTCATCGGGACTCTTCTTAAGTTTATTGAATAACACGTCAACCCCCGATTCAGCTGTAAAGTCCACATTCGGTATTTGCCGACCCTTTGGCTGATCGGCGTCCTCAGTATTTGGCATCTGAAGAAGTGATTTGACAGCTTGTTCTGCAGCGTTGAGTCTAGTTTTTCTTTGATGGACCTTTACCTATAAACGTTTGTCCGTTTACGTCCACGGACATCGTAAAAATCGATTCAGTCCGAGACACAAACTTGAACTGGACCCAACGTTTTATATCGCAGAGTTGCATTAGGGCATTTTTTGGGGTCGCTACTCCTCGTTTCCTTCGCTTTTTCTTGATGAAAGGAACTTTTTCCTCTTTAGAGAGTTGCCGTTTTAAATGCCGGTGCATCTCGTTTGTTTCACATGTTGCATCCTCAGAGTTTTCTTCCTTGACATCTATAAAAAGATTTAAAGATTAAACTTATTTTGCTGTCAAATCAGTATTCAAAATAACCACGTCCGATGGGGGAGGGGCATGAACTGGATTCCAGCTTTATTTTACAATGCAAGCAGATGCGTTCATATATCTTAATGTTGGTGTCCCATTTGTAATCTCTTTGACCATGCCCCGTCAGATGTTACTTCTATCCGCGATAAGCCTTTCCTCGGTGATAGACCCACAGCCATTGCTACCACAAATTTTAGATGTACTTCCTAGGCCTTCGTAATATAGCATGATGCAGTTAACTATATTTATAACACTTCATGCACATATATTAATCTTATCTGATTGGTTAAAAGACAAAATTTGAATCGGTGAAATCTACGGTTGGTGCCATCCGGACATAGAGATTCATTGTGCTCGGACAGGCATGCGACTGTCACCGTTACGTAAGTAAAACCCCAACAGCCCTTACTCTATGGTAAACCGAACTATTTGTTTCCCCATCAATTATCTTGGATGCTTCCTAGGATAAGCTAATTAGAGCACAACTATCATGATTTATTTAACTATATTTGCCAGATATAACTTGTTGATAATGATGGATGATATTAGGATATGATGTCATCTTTTTATTAAAATTTTTAATTTTCTGCATGCAAACATGTCCGGAAAAAAAAAATAGCATATCGTTGAGACACTTACTGGTATTTGATAACAGCCACATGTAGCCAAAACATTCAAAATGACCACAGGACGTAGGTACCAGTGAGAAGCCATTACATGTGAATTTACAAGGTATTAGTACAAACACGGACCGGCAGTGGAAAATTGCTTATTTACGAATCCATTCAAGTTGTGTGCTCGCCTGGTCTCGATCATGTAGAAAGTGTTCAAATTTGAACAACTTAATTTTGATTGGATGCGGTGGCTTGACATATCGGAACCTTGGCTAGAGAAGATGGAGAGACGCGAGAAATACCAGTATGTGTACAAAATATACACCGATGTCTTGTGGACATGTTTGCATGCAAAACTTCCTCGATTTTATAAATAGGTGCCATCATGCACTTAAATCGTCCCTCAATATCAGCTCAGGTTTTGGGGGCAGATTTATCGGACTTGGGCCAATGAAGCAATATAAGGGGTTGACATTTTACTTCCACTTTTGTGGCTATAAAACCAGTATTAATTTCTTAGTGGATATCGAACTATAACGGGAGACAATGAAATACAAATAATGAATTGGTTAGTATAGGAAGATAATAATAAGAAAATAATAGTGTGGAATACATGGATACATTTTAATTAGTTTTGCTCACTAAACACTTATATTGTGCACTACGTGGATATATAGAAGGACCACGTGGATATCTATAAGAGTTTTTATTCAATAAATATGCATGCTGTTAACCATACTGAAGGACTAAATGGATTTTCAGAAACGTTCAGTTTTGCTCAGTAACCATGTATATTGTGGCCCACATGGATACATAACAAGACCACATGGATATCTAGTAGAATTGTATTTTGCCCAACAAATATGTTTATTATACACTGAAGTGTGAAACAGACTTATAGACGAAATAATTTTCATATTTTTTTCATTCCTATATTTTCACACGTGAAAAATATATCCTTATATTTTCAAATGCGAAAAATACATCTTTATATTTTCACATGTGAAAATATAAGATTTCCCATCATGTCATTAGACGATTTACTGTGTGTGTCTACAAAATTTGTACCTGCAACAACAGAAAATAGTACTTTGTGAGCTAGAACAAATAAATAGAAACTGCCTTACATTTCAGACATGGAAATTAATCTTTGAAAAAGAAATTTGACAAGACTCCGTTCGCGTGAATCTGAAGCTATTTGCCTTTACTTCCTAGATAACAACGACAAACCCGCAGTGATGCATTGCTGAAATGGACTTGTATTATTTCAGAAAGGGTCAATTAGTTTACAAAATGGCAAAAATGTAATTTACTGCGACAGATTACGTCAATCAAATCCTACCGATTTCTTTAAACACGTATATTTATATGATCAGGCTATGAAAGAGGTGACATTGCAAAAGGGGGTGGAGGAGCGGGTGTTTTGCTTAAGAGTGAGTTTAATCTTTTAAACTTTCGATTCTGGAGCAAGTTTTGTATATAATAAAAAGAAAATTTCCTTTATCTACGTTAATACCGGATATGTTTCATCTTGTTGTACCAAAAAATTATTTAATTTTTGTACCATGCGATGAAATATATCCGGTATTAACGTAGGAAAAGAAAATATCCGTTATTTATTATGGACCATTATGGAAGAGTTCAGTTTTGCTCAGTGAATATGTATATTGTACACCAGATAAATAAATAGACAGACCATACGCTTATCAAGAAAAACATATTTCCTGGGGACCATACAGAGGGAATATAGTTTTAGCACAAATGCCCCTTTTGAAATTATAAATGTTGTTGTTGTTGTAGGGCTTAACGCCATTTTTCAGCACACGATAGGCTATACATGGCGGCCAGTATTAATGGTGGAGGAAGAAACCGGGAAAACCCCGGAAAGAACCACCAACCCACGAGAAGCTACTGGCAAGCTTTCTCACATATCTACATTGGCCGAATCCGAGACTGGAACCCACGCAGACAGAGGTGAGATGGCAGTGATCCGTAACGGACAGCACTTTAGACCACTCGGAATTATAAATATATGTATGTATGTATGTTGTTGTAGGGTTTAACGCCATTTTTCAGCACACGATAGACTATGCATGGCGAAAAGTATAACTGCTGGAGGAAGAACCCTGGAAAATCCCGGGAAGAACCACCGACCCACGAGAAGCTACTGACAAGCTTTCTCACTACCCACGTTAGCCGAGCCTGAGACTCGAACCCACGCAGACAGAGGTGAGATGGCAGTGATCCGGAACGGTAAGCGCTTTAGACCACTCGGCCACTAAATGTAGTAGACCTAGACGTTCGCACTGTTCTTTTATTATTGAAAATAGTTCATTCAATAGTAATAATGCGAAAGAAACATTTAATATGCGTTGTGATACTAATTGTTCAACATCAAATGTTATTTATTTGATCACATGCAAAATATGTGGCATCCAATATATTTGACAAACCAGTCAACAGATATATAAAATTATGAACCAACATAGATCAGACGTAAAAAATTATATCGATCAATCATTTTAATTTCATGTTGCCGCACATTGTAACAAGAGATCCCATACTTTGCAAGAATTCTCCTTTCAACCCATTGTTATAGTTGATTCTGAGATGGAACGTCTGCTAAAGGAAACCTATCGGATTCACAGTCTTGATTCGTTATATCCAAAAGGTCTAAATTCCAAAACACTATACGACATTCATTAATCACATTTTTTAAAAAAAAATTATGTCCCGTATTTAAGATCATAACAATAAGTTTACTAATTCTATAAAAATGAAAGGGCATTTTAAAATTATTTCAATATATTATGATTAATTATTTATAAAATACTTATTTTATGATAAGTTTTATGTTCACCATAATTTTTTATTATATAATTTGAGTTCTGATGAAATATTGAACATTCGTCAATAAGATGTCAAGATATAATATATTTTTTTTAAAAAATGTGCATTATACATAATAAAAATAATAAAACTGTTTATCTCCCTTTATTCATAAATTTTTTTGCATAGTTATCGATAGAGATATATGTATCTTTAAGATCCAGTTTTATGTATTTTTATGTATTAAAATATCATTTATCTGTACTGTATATGCTTATTTCTATGTTAATTATTCGTTAAAGAATAAAACAATTAGGTTAAAAATGTAAGCTATGACGTCATCTTGTTTATGTCAGATTGTTTATATCATTGATCACTTAGAAACAGAATGTATTTAATGACGTAAGCAATGATATTGATTTCAGATGGTATTCAGTCTAATGAAGCAAAACAGCGAAACCGGTCACACATTCTACGTGTTGGTGTTGTTTATTTTAATTATATATATATATATATATATATATATATATATATATATATATATATATATATATATATATATATATATATATATATATATATATATATATACATACTGACGAACCAATATGCATGTACTTAGGTTATTCAATATCCAAATGCTTTCGATTCACACTCCCAAGAATAACTATTTCAGGGGAAAATTCAGGATTTAGTGAGAAGTTAGGATTTATCAATTATTGTCTTTTCTCTTCGTGAAGATCTGGTAATTAGAGGCTTCATCCGTTTATGCATCAGTAATTCGTGTCATTATCTCATAAGCAATTATGGAAATCAAGACAATATTTTTATCAGTATCGAAGTACTCGAGAATATTCCTTCACACCCTAGAGCATGACCAGAACCAATTATGTTTCTCTTTCCCAATTAAACAGCTCGAGACACTATATTTCCTGAGCATGGCAAGGAAACTCAAAACAATCGTCAAAAATGTGAATATTACGTGCCAAACAAATAAACTCACTAGCATAACAATAATACGAAAAGGGAGATTTATCAGCTGTTTGAAAAGGTCTAATATATCTTGAAAGACAACTACAAAATAACAGATCTTCCATGTTGAGCTACTGTTGAGCTTACACCTGAAACTGTAACTTTCTAAACCATGCAAGACTGAAACATATATATCACATTAATGTTTCTGACATAGTAATTGCTATAATTTCCTTTCTCCAGTACTGCCGGAATCTCTATCAGCACAAAACAATACGAATTCAGCAGCTCGAAAGTTTATGAATAATAAATTGTTATTTATATCTATATTGTGTTATGTCTCTTTAATCTGTATTGTGTGATTGACCTTTGTCTATAAATGAGGTTAGGAGTTTGGGCTTTTCCTTTCCTTGTTGAGAATATTTGCCTATTATTTTAGATTATTTATTAATATAATAACTTGAAGGTTAACATGTTTATGTGGACTTCTGACTCGGGAAGTTTCTGAAGTTGATGGGAAAATGGAACACATCTTGGTTCTGTTATTATGTTTTAGTTTTATTATATAAGGGTTATTTGCATCAGAATTACTCAACCCATATTTTAACACCAGTCTTAGTGCAATCAATTTCAATTGCGTTCAGTGTGTGTGTGTGTGTGTGTGTGTGTGTGTGTGTGTGTGTGTGTGTGTGATTTGGATTTTTAATGTAGCTTTAACAATTTTTCAATCATATCGCTACGATGTCTGTGGTGTGACAATTGAAAGCGATGTTTAGCACTGGGACATAATGAGGCAGACATGTAGCATAATGTCCGACCCAATCACATTATCCTGACACTAACATCTTAATGCTGAGCGCCTAGCGAGGCAGCTGTTAGTACCATTTTTATAATTCTTTGGTACGACTCGGCCGAGGTTCGAACCCGCGACCTTCCGCATCCAAGGCGGACGCTCTAACCACTAGGCCACCGAAACAGTCAATCCCATTAAACAATTCAAAATATTTTGTTGTTGTTGTTGTGGGGCTTAACGCCATTTTTCAGCACACGATAGACTATACGTGGCGGCCAGTATTAATGGTGGAGGAAGAAACCGGGAAATCCTCGGAAAGAACCACCGACCCACGAGAAGCTACTGGCAAGCTTTCTCACATATCAACATTCGCCGAATCCGAGACTCGAACCCACGCAGACTGAGGTGAGATGGCAGTGATCCGTAACGGAGAGCACTTTAGACCACTCGGCCACTCGGGGCCCCCAAATATTTTGTTTTGTTGTATATAACATTCAGTAATACATTATCAATTATGGTAACGGATTAAGTTTACTGGCTAAAATGTGATATTAATGAAATTATGTTTATTATTAATGAAGTTATGTTTATTATTAATGAAGTTTTATATATTATTAGACTCATGGAGAATATAGTGATAGTTCACAAATTGCTGGATGGCTTCAAATCTATTTTCACTGTTGAAGACGAGGACAACCAGGATATGTTAAATTACAAAAGACTCAATAATCCTAAGATCGCTCACCTAGCTGACATCTGCCTAACCGACAAATGCAAGGAACAGTTGAATATTAAATCTGGGTCACTCTTTCCTTCCTGTAGAAATGTATTTCGATGCTGTGGATTTCATATGTATTGAAAACAATGGTTTCAAGGTGTTCATATTTCTTTTGCATCTTTGCCCGTATTCGATTTAATATCAGCATCATTTGTCAAATGAAGAAAAGCCATTTTTATTCCATGATGCTTTCTGTTAAACCTGGTTTTCTGTAGCACAATTTTTTTTAAAGATACAGTTGTTAAAACGTTTTTACATTCTATTTTAGGAACGCACTTATACTTTATGGCAGATCGGCGTCATTTGTATAAATCTTAAGTTAACTCAAGGTACAATGGCTTACTGCCAAAGTTGGCAATGTGCTGTTCAGTGGCGTTTGAAATGTTAAAAGGTTTTTTTACTTTTTTTGTCCATTATTTGATCATGGATTGGCAAGCACTTCATGCCAGGATGTACAAACATGAAAGTTCTTTATTCCATTTTGCTTTTGTCAAATTCAGTCAGATTCTGTGATGGTCTGTTTTAAGAATAAGCACCTTAATTTTTTCAAACATGCCATAAGGCAGAACGTATCGTGTTATGATTTGGTCCGTCCATCCGTCCGTATGCTCCCTATCTCGTTTCTTCACAAAAACTCCCTCATTAATCGTTAACAAACTGTAAGTATCCAATATTGAGAACAAAGAAGAAATTTATCGAATTTGGACTCCAAACATCCAAGGTCAATGTCAGAGGGACTGAAAGAGAAAACCTTTTATCACACAATAACTTTACTTGTATGCAAGACATTTTGACCAAACTTTGAAAACGGCTTGTATTTGAGTTATGAAAGACTTGATTTTGTGATCAAATGGTGACAGGTCAAGGATACTTTGCTATGCAAATGAAACATGACCTCCCACAATGTCTCGAGTTCCATCACCAACTTTTGATCAAACTTTGTGGAGGGCTTGCATCTATGGCCATGCAGTTCCCTTAGTTTTCAAAGCTTTACAGAAAGTGCGAAAAACGATTTCCACTATACAAGTGTTTTGTACCAAATGAATGTTCCAAACTTACTTTGTTGTCTGTTGGATTTTTTTCACTGCTTTTATAACGTTATTGACTATATTTTGGAAAGGAAATGGGATAAGGGTGCTCTTTGCAAAGACACTGATGAGGCCGAGCCTTGCATGCTATCTAATTTTAAACTGCAGAACATCTGGTTATGTTCCATGAACACTCTCCCATCGCACCGAACAAAACAATGTAGCATTATATCCGAGACCGCTTCGGTAACCTAGTGGTTAGAGCGCCAGCCTCGGATGCGGTAGGTCGCGGGTTCGAACCCCGGCCGAGTCGTACCAAAGACTTTTTAAAATGATACTAACAGCTGCCTCGCTTGGCGCTCAGCATTAAGATGTTAGTGTTAGGACTGGTCGGCCTGCTGTCAGGATAATGTGACTGGGTGGGACAAGATGCTACATGTCTGCGGCACGATGCCTCAATACTAGACATCGCTATAAACTGTCACATTGCAGACATCGTAGCGATATGACTGAAAAATTGTTAAAGCTATGTTGAAAATCCAAATCTCACACACACACACACACACACACACACACACACACACACACACATTATCTCTGCATGAAAATCGTAACAAAGCCGCATACAGATACGCTTTTATCATTTAGACCTATATTTAGCTTCTCTTCTGAATGCGTCTCATCCCCGGAATGGATCAAAATTCTAGCAGTTATGCGCATGTTGAGACGACCCCATTCATGTCCTCAGTTGTGTGCTTCTTCAGACCACCCCATTCATGTTTCCTGTGTCTAAAGTCTATATTGAAAAGTGCACTGGACTTGTGTGACATCATGCATACACACAGACATGCGCTATTCTTTGAAAAACGCATGGATAATAGGAACAAGGGTTCCACGGAAAGCCGTGTTTCATCCTAGAATAGTGGATACAAGGCACAAGAGCTCTTATCATATGAGTGCACAAACTTTCGATATCAAGTAATTAAGTAGCATTCAACCCAATTTTCAAGAAATGTGAGGCTTTCAATATTTTGAACATAGCACAAAAACATTGCTGACGACTACAGCACTGCCAAAGAGGTTTTTCCTATGTCTTGCCGTTCATAGGCGAGACAAAAATTGAAACAAAATGAACCGATTATAATTTCAGCTATAATAGGGCTCAGGTGAGAACAGTCCCTGATATGCCCTTTATAAAGGAGGTGACAAATGTCAAGTAGCCTACTAAAATACCACAACAATCATCAGCTCATAAGTGATACTGTTTTGTTAAAAATTTTAATGGGCAGGGTCGGAGCTTGCCTATAATGGACATATTTATCTTAATTAGTTTCCTTTCGTTTATCAGAATATGTAATACTATTAATTCATAGAATTCTCTTTGTATCTCTCTCTCTCTCTCTCTCTCTCTCTCTCTCTCTCTCTCTCTCTCTCTCTCTCATCCTTTGGTCGGTTTGACTTAACTTTTACCATCATTCACAAGTCTAGAGATATCGTGGGATGACACAAACGAAAATCCTCTACGTTCGCCATTTTATTAGCTTTTAGCCACTATCCTGCTACGATGTGAGAGAGAGAGAGAGAGAGAGAGAGAGAGAGAGAGAGAGAGAGAGAGAGGCCTTTAGACTTTTTCATATTTAAATAATAATCGATTGTTTAGAACATTATGGTATGTTTAAGAAAAAACAACAAAACATAGCATTAAATATATCACAGTATGTGTACCACGTATCTGAGAAATTGACTGGTTTGCAACTTTATATCATTGATAAACACTGTAGATAAATCCCAAGGAAAGAGCACACGTATCGTTACGACGAACCATATTCTTGTAGGTTACTTGGTGTAATTTCTATTTCAAGGTTTTAATCCAGCCCAAATTCCTTTACTCTCTCATTCCACATTTCTGCGCAGTTTGTCCGTTATGCGTGAGAGGGGAGGGGAGAACAGAAAGCAGAAAGGATTGTGATGAAAATGTGTACCATATTAAATTAATTTAGAAAACGGGGATTATTAATACTTTTCATCGTTACTTTCATACGTCACTAGTGACTAATATGTGGAAATTGATCATTGATCCAGGATCAACTGCAGACGCTCGCGAGAATGTTTATATATGCGTATTATTGCGCCATGGGCGGATCACAATTTGATATACCAATAGTATTGGTATATGAAATTGCTTTATACTAACACTTTAAATGCATGTTATTTTTTAATGTATGTGGTATAAACAAATTTATATATACATATAAAATTTTGTCAGTGGAAATAGCATACGTATCACTGTAGTAACAAGTCAGTAAGTTAATTATCATGTAGGCCTATATCTCTCAATCGAAAGGTTTTTATCTGAAGTAAACTTGACGAGAATAGAAACATTTTACCTTTACATGCTGGCGTTACTTCAGAATTGGACATGATAATCGACTTCAGAATTTTCCTGGACGACAAGATTACATCAACTCGAGGAAGGTCTAGCCATTCACTTGCTCTTCTTGGGAATGATGTCACTTAAGATAATAAGAGAATACAAGTGGATTAAGATTAATCCTAACACTTTGTTCATTAAACCATGTACACAGACCATATGCCGTCAACATGAACTCAGCAGGAATAATAATACATTGTAACGCATGCTAGCTACCTCTGGTATCTGGTTTCTTTTATAGTAATTGTCAATAGACAAAACTATTTAATAAACTGCCATCAGAAGAGATTGTTGTTTAATGCTTCCTCAAAGTTCGTCCAACGTTTATAATGTTTAAAGCATTCTTATGTTATTTTGAACAAGATATAGGAGAGAAGATGCACAAACGTTTTCGCATATCAGTGGTACTGTATTCAGAAAACATGAGGAGGAGGAGGAGGAGGATTGTTCAATGTGTTTTAGAAATATTCAAAATATGTATTGAGCATATTGGACACATGCACCACAGTCTTTACTGAAATGGACGGTTCTAGACACAGGCAAAGAGCTGTACTGTCTGTTTGCTTGTTTACATCGAGAGCTTCCGTTTTGTTTGTAACACCAATAACTTAACAGTGTTATGTACCCCCGGCGACAAATCGGGTTAGAAATAATAAATTGATAAATGAAATGATGAAGTAATTTGCATTTCAAAAAAAACCTTGAATCTTTTTGTTTTTAATATCGGTAGGGGGTACAGACAGACGGGATAGTATAGCAGGTATAATTCATTACTGCTGTGTACATTTTTAGTCATGCATTTAAATTTAGTGCTACTAGAACAACCGATCTGTTTTATTAGTTCGTATAACATCAATAAAAAAATAAAACGATCTCACCCTGATTTACGCCTGAAATCTATAGTTTTTCTTCCCTGTGTGGTCATACACCATGTATTTGACCACATATAAATTCAAATGAGCATAGCAGAAACAATGCATTGTAATTCTAACAGAAGAATTTGTTAAAATTGGCTACTAAAATTTCACTCGAATCCCCAAGGTTTTGAAACAACCCCCACACACGTATATAGGAGACCATATGCTCAGATGGCTTCTGATTATAATAGTCATGTATTAAAGCCACCGTGGTCACTGGTGTTTGAGGCGATTAAGCCCCACGTTACAAGAACATTTAACAGGGACAAATTTATATATGAATGCGAATATTTTTTAAGTTTGAGAACTGACATAAATTATATTGTTTGTTCTAGTGGTGGTTGTACAGTTTCTGGCACCCCCCGATTCGAAGAATATTTCCTAAGGAAAATAAGGACATGCTACAACGAATATAAAAAGAGAGAAAACGGATACTAGAAACTATGAAAAGAGTGTTACCTCATCACGAATTGTTCCCTGTCTGAATACATTGCTTGCAGTGCTGGTCGGAAACTTATGTCTCCTTGCTGGTTCCATTCATTAATGAAGGGTGGTCTCGGTTCTCTTCACAAGGATATCCGACACATGCTAGCATTTACCGAAGGAAAAAAACCCCACAATTTTGTATTTCATACTATCGTTAATTAGAAAGAAAATCCAGTCACGCTCATGGATTAGGTAAAATAAATAGAAAATATATAAAGGTCCATACACATAACCTTTAAACGCACATGGACCGTTCTATCTTCAACAACAAGATCCATTCTGCAGTGAGTTATGCACGTGGCTTTTTTGGAGCTAGAGAAGATAACATGTAGTCGCTAAGTAATTGGACCTGAAGGACTTGAACTGCACGTGCACCTGCTTTTCCTTGAGAATGTCACTCAGAAGAACAACATCGAAATTAATTCAGTGTCACCTATTTCTTATTGTTTAATTCGCCGTTAAATAAAACATCCATAAACGAAAATGCATATTTGCATAGATTAGGAAATATTGTTTCATTATTAAAAAAGCTAATAATCGGTGGATTTGATAAATAAATGACGAACAGTTGTAAACACTTACGCATTCATTTGTCCGCTGAATCATTTTAATATTAACATAGTGGAAAATAAGTGATTCTAAAGAGTAACTGAGACACATACAACATTTATAAAAATAAAAACTGATTCACAGCATGGAACGATCACATTTGGGAATATTTATTAAAATTTCGACAGAATCGCGATGAATCCTGTATATTCCTTCCCATAAGCAACTGATATATGGATTTTGTACAGAATGTTCATATAATACGTGTACATTAGTATGTACATGATAACATCCTAGAAGGGCCCCGAGTGGCGCAGTGGTCTAAAACGCTCACCGTTCCGGATCACTGCCATCTCACCTCTGTCTGCGTGGGTTCGAGTCTCAGGCTCGGCTAACGTGGGTACGTGAGAAAACCTGCCAGTAGCTTCTCGTGGGTCGGTGGTTCTTCCCGGGGTTTTCCAAGGCTTTTGCACCACCAGTTATACTGGCCGCGATGTATAACCTATCTTGTGCTGAAAAATGGCGTTAAACAGCAACAACATCCTAGAATGAGCACGCGTTGTACTTCAAAATATTTGCAGGTCATCGCGCGGTGTCAGTCAGTACACCGTACGTACATGACATCGCGCAATGTAAGTCACCTGTGCTCTTTAGGCTTCAACTCCTCCTTTTTGTTTGCCGCCATATATATATATATATACGCCGCCAACATATATACTACTCTATATAACCTTATATATACCCTTATATATATATATATATATATATATATGTATGTATGTATGTATATGTATAAAAACGGAGGAGTTGAAGCCTAAAGAGCACAGGTGACTTACAGATATATAGATATACAGATACAGATCTCTCTCTCTCTCTCTCTCTCTCTCTCTCTCTCTCTCTCTCTATATATATATATATATATATATATATATATATATATATATATATATATATATATATATAATTTTTCTGTAGCTGTTGTCTTGGGCTGAACCTAATGCGTGCACTTGACATGGAATGTCATCATAGCTGTCGTACAGGTAGGACTAATTAATTACATCCACGTGGTTTATTACATTACTTTGTCTTGGTGCATCACTGGAAAGAAGAAGCAATGTGTTCGATTTTAGACTTCAGTGTTTTTGTTCTGGAAATCCTGACCATATTGGCTCAATACCACGGTAAGAGACATATTCAACTGTTCAGGAGTCATTTTATTTAGAAATTAATATATTATCGTTTTCCAAGAAAAGATGAGTACGATATACTAGGTACAACACTGTCATGAGGGCGCCACGCTTCAGTAGTTTTGTATGTGTATAAACAGAACAATATGGCTAACTAACTTTGACTTGGTAAATGATGGTAACACTTGTTACACTTTCTGTCTGATAGTTTGTATATCTGTAGAATTTTCATAAAAAAGTGCACCAGACTACTAGAATATCGCTTTATAACCATTAATCCACCAAAACAATTATAATGTAACTTCTCTCTCTCTCTCTCTCTCTCTCTCTCTCTCTCTCTCTCTCTCTCTCTCTCTCTCTCTCTCATACTTATATGCATAAAAAGTAACTAGGCTGAAGATTTTAATGTTTTCACAATTATTTTTCAAAGTGAATTTATGATTCAGATGTACTTTAATGTGAAAATAATAAACACAGCTACTTTTGATTGATATTAGTAACCAGTTCAATGCAACTAAAACAAAATTTAAACACACCAAATACATACAGAAAACGGAATCTTTGAAGCCAGTATGTTATGGATGTTCTTTTTCCCAGTAATAAATACAATATCTACAATTCAAAAGTTGTACGCCCAGTGTGAGTTTGTAAGAAAGCTTGCCAGTAGCTTCCCGTTGGTCGGTGGTTCTTACCGGTTTTTTTTTCCTTCCGGATTCTTCCTTAGCCAGTTGAACTGGTCGCCTCGTATAAACCTATCATGAGCTGAAAAAATGGCGTTAAACAACCGAAACAACAACAACAAAGCTGGCGGAGCTGTTGTTATTGAATTAATTGATTATCCAACCACGAATCAGTTACGAGGTTAGAGTTTCACTGTTGCATTATAAAGGTATGGTTCAACCCAGTAGCGTACTATTGGGGGTGGGGTGCGGACGGTGCGGTTGCCCCGGGCGCCTGAGGTATTGAGGCACCAAAAGCACGGGCGCAATAGGTCTTGCGGTGCCAAAACCCCCTTGGGACATCATCGTCGCCTCGGGCGCCATTTACCCTTAGTACGCCACTGGTTCAACCACAAAACAATAGCGAATTTAAAGATTAAATGGTGCCGTTTTATGAACAACCAAAACACAAAACTACGGGGAGGCTAAACATCAAAATGTTAAATTAAAATATACGAATCGACTACAAAACAATCTCAGTTTATAGTTGTGTTGATGAGTTTGTTGTGTATTTATGCATGAGTATATGATTTATTCGTCTACGGGATTAGGTATTAATTTAATATTCCTAATTTGACATATTGAAGGACATGATTGTTTGACTGACACGCATGACACAGTTCTTCAAGCAAAGGGAATTGTATAAATACATGAAAATGCTAGGTGTATGTTTGTTCATATGGTTATATAAATAAATGCGCAAGGATACAAGTCCAGGTGGCCTTAAGCATGCATTGGCACATGCTTGCTACTACTGAAAGAACGTTTCAGACAAAGATAAAAGCTTCTGTGCTCGCATCACTGCGAGTGCAAATCTCATCCTTTGGATTGCGACGAAGAAGGTGTTCTATCAAACGCTAGTTTTGAGTAGAGAAAACAATCTAAGCTTTTACACGATGACTACAAAAACTTGGCAACTGGTACCCAAAGTCTACAAAACTCGACCCAAATCCACAATTGAAAAAGCTTAAACTTTGTTGCATGCGGTTGCCCCCACACCCAGTTTTATATTAAGTAACGCAGGATAAATATATGTAGTTTGTTTCTCCTCCATATCAGACCGCTCCAGTGGCCCAGTGGTTAGAACGTTCGCCTCTGATGCGGGTGATCGCTGGTTCGAACCCCGGCCGAGTAATACCAAAGACTTATAAAAAATGGTACTAGCAGCTGCCTCGCTATACGCTCAGCATTAAGAGGTTAGTGTTAGGACTGGTGTGCCTGGTGTCATGTTAATATGACCGAGTGGGACTTCTTGCTACATGTCTTCGACATGTTTCCCGACATCACTTTAAACTGCCACACTGCAGACATCGTAGCGATATGATTGAACGTTTTTTAATGCTACGTTAAAAATCCAAATAACACACACACACACACACACACACACACACACAGACACACACACACACACACACACACAATCTCCTCCATGTCTCTTCACAGATTTCTCTGTACATGCTACCAAGTTATTTACAATCACGCGAATTGTTATAATGATTCATCGTTATAACCTGTTTCAAGAAATATGCAATTGTCGACTTAATTGACAGGCAGTACAGATAAACAGCAATACAAGGAAATCAAATTTATGAATAAGGCAGGTTACGGATGAGGCGGATTTGACGAAACGCTTAATGACCTATTGCCTAAAATAGAAAAGTGGGCAGTGCCTTAAACCTAAGGACAAACTATGCAACATGTCTACTTAGTTAAAACATGTATAATTAACTGAAGATGATGTTCTTGGGCGAAATTACCTTACAGCCTAATAAAAAAATCACTGTGTTGTACATTTGAAAGGGTAATTACAAGGTCATCTCCCTAAAAGTGGATCGAAGTAACTTTATATTTATTTGAGTAATTTAGGCCATTGTCCCATAATACATGCAAAAACATATCGCTATATTGGAGCACAGTACACTTGTTCTAATATAACTGTCATGTTAATTGCAAGGTTTTGTCTAAATGGGATATAAAATGGGGACTTGGAGACAAATCAAGCCATAGAGTTTTATTCATATGGAATGGCACACCGACGTTTATTATAACATTTTTTCCTGTAATGTCTTGGTAATTTGTTTTTAATGCAGTTTTCGTCATGAACTATGTTATGTATCTTTAATTTATATTGTATGCTTGATTTTTGTCCGTGATTGAGGGTAGAGTACCTGCATACCTGACTTTTGTCATTTATTTAAAGATATTTACTAAAAGTTGAGTTCAAGGCCTGACCTTGTTTACTAGTTTGGTACGTTCTGGAAGAGAACATGTTGAGAATATTCCATAGTTTTTCAGAAAATACTATTGCAAGTTAGGTCAAGTGGAGATGTATATAAAGGGTTTTGGGTACACAATGATTCATTCCTATCTTAAGATCAGTCTTTAGAATCATTTTTAGTTGTATTCAGATATAATGAGAAGAAATAGTTATTTAAATTAATCAATATAATTACAAAGTGCCCATTAACTTTTGGACTAAAACACTATTTTGGGATTATTGAGGACTCATGCAAAGACATATTGGATTGTATCATTGTGGTACAGAAACACGTTCGATTACCATTGGTACATCATCACATTCAAGAATATTGGTAAATCTGCACATTCAATACTATTAGTACATCATCACATTCAAAACTATTGGAATTCATTCGGAACATTCTATACTTTTGGACTTATTGATAGAACATTTAGAATTATTTGGGATTTGATTCTCAGTGCTGTATCTTTTGAATTTTCAACTTGTATACAGGGAGATAAATTATTTGTTGAATTTTACTTGAATTGTTGGTTTCACTTCTTTCTGTTACTTTTTTGAAAACCCAGAATAGTAACAACTACTACTATTTTTGGGGGAACAGAAGTTGCAAAACAACTTTCTGAATCAATGTCACCTTCATATCTAATCTACCAGCCTTAGTATTAACTATATGGCTAGAAAAGTCCAGAGGAATGCAAAGACCTATGCTTTGTTGTTGACCGTTATCCTAAATCCAGTTAATGGTGTACCTGATGAGTGACATTTATTTAATAAACAACATAATACATAGCTAATATTCTCTAAGATTATAGATTTAATATTCATATCATTATTAATGGTGGTAAACATGTTTGTTTGAATGTTTTAGACTGGCCTACACCCTCTACTATTGTGTCTTAGGTTTTTATTTAAATCTTGTTTACTTCAAATATTGGCCGCTCAGGTAGCCTAAGTCGTCAGAGCATCCCCCCCCCCCAGTGGATGCGGGAGGTCGCGGGTTTGAACCCCGGCCGAGTCATGCCAAAGACTTATAAAAATGGTACTTTCAGTTGACTCGCGTGGTGCTCAGTATTAAGAGGTTAGTTGTTTGACTGGTCGGCTTTGCGTCGGGATAATGTAATTGGTTGGGACATGATACCATATATCTGCAGCATTATAAACTGCCACACTGTAGACATCGTCGCAGTATGACTAAAATTGTTAAAGCTACGTTAAAAATCTACATATCATACATACTTGAAAAATGTATCTTTCTTGCCTTAACATTTGAAGCGGAAAAAGCGCTATTGTTGTGCTGAGTTTTTAATTTGGTTGGATTTATTTACTCAAATTATTATTCACTGGAAGTACAAAGTGCTAAATAATATTCTTGGACTAAAACATTTTTTTTCAAATTCTAGTGAATTCAGAAAGGACATTTTGGATTATGGCATTGTGATACATCAAAAGACTGTTAACACATCACCACATTGGAGGCCATTGGCACATTAACGCGTTCGAGACTACAGATACATAAACACATTAAATATTGGAACTTATTTGGAACACTACTGGAATTCAACTGGAACTTCATACATTTGGTCTTGTGATAGAACTTTTAGGACTATTTGGGATTTAATTCACAATACTGCAATCTCTTTTAAAATTTTCACTTTGTATTCTTGGAAAAGAAATTATTTATTCCAATCAATGAACACTTTAGTAATTATTTTATGAATTTGTCTCTCATAAACTCTTAGCAATGCTCTATTCCATGGCCAGAAGGAGAGAGAGAGAGAGAGAGAGAGAGAGAGAGAGAGAGAGAGAGAGAGAGAGAGAGAGAGAGAGAGAGAGTTCAGACTCTCTCAAAGAGAAGAATATGTCACTCATAACCGTGTAGATACGGCTACATTCTGTTGTTTATTCTCCAACACTTATTATGATAAGAAAGTTTGTTATGAGGAGATGTTTCCTCATAACGTAAGAAATGGTGTCATTCCTAACGGTGTCGATAAGTCTACATCTGGGGAATTTGCCGATGCAAGAGGTAGCGGGAATCGCTGCAAGAAAGATAGACGAAGCTTTCTGATTCTTGGACGAACGGACTTTATTTAAATA